>CM053032.1:266175299-266247799 GCA_028564925.1 Lithobates sylvaticus
TCGGAAATTTTTTACACATTTTTGGGACCATTGTCATTTATACAGAAATCAGTGCTATTTAAATAGCACTGATTCCTGTGTAAATGATGGTGGCAGTGAAGGAGTTAACCACTAGGGGGCGGGGAGGAGTTAGTGTGACGTGTTGTGTTTTTTTACAGTAGGGGGGCGTGGCTGTACGTCTGACGTCATTGATCGGCGTTCCCGATGACAGGGAACAGCCGATCAATGACAGGCACCAGTCCCGCGGCCGTGGTCACGGAGCTCCCGACCGGGTCTCTAGCGCGCCCCCACGGCTAGGCAATTAAAGGGGACGTATATATACGTGCCTTTGCCTAGCCATGCCATTCTGTAGACGTATATCTACAGGAGGCGGTCGGGAAGCGGTTAATATTGACAGCCGCTGCAGCTCGTGACTGCAGTGCGTTTTGAACGTGGTGTGGGAAATGTTCGTGGAAAACGCAGGTTTCCTGAACCACGGTCTGGTGTGAACTGGCCCTTAAATTGTATTGTAACTTTACTGTCTGCCTTTATTTTGTAAAGTGGTGAGCAAACTGTTGGCGCTCGAATATAAATACTGTATAATAATAGTCTAAGAGCCCATTAGGATCTGGGCGCAGAGGTTCGCTTCTTTTGTAGTGTTTGGCAAGTGCATCAATGTGCGCTGACATGCATTTTTAAGCACAGGCTTATGTGTGTTTTTATTGCATTTTTTTTATTTAGAAATTTTGGAATGGATATAGTTAACAGCCATTGGCCAAGGCGTGTTTAGACATGTTGCCAATGCGTGTTACATGCAATACTGATGTATTACCATTGACTTGTATAGAACTCCCATATACTAAAAGGCAATAAAAAAAAAATGGATATGTATATTCTGAAACTCGCCACACTCAAGTGTGGGCCGGTTTCAGCCACATCTGCAGTCCACGGCGATCTACCCATCAACCGCTGACAGCTGGTGCCTGACGGGTAGATCGAGATTCGTGCAGAGTAGCCAGGGCTGGTGCAAGGATTTTTGATACCCTAGGCGAAACCTAATTTTGACACCCCCCCCCCCCCCCCCCCCGGCTGACTCCGCCTTCTTTTCCCTGTGCATGTAAATCCCACCTTTTTGATAAAGCACCCATCAAATGCAGCCTCACCAGCGCCCATCAAATGCAGGCTACCAGCACCCATCAATGAATGTTTCCTTGCTGTGGGAGTCGGGACACAGACAGAGTCCTCGGGACACCGCTGCTGTGCCTCTGACACTATGTGTGAATGGAGCGGCCGCTGCCTGCTGATGCTGAGACTTAGTTGCTTGCTGCAGAGAGAAGAGAGTAGGAAATATCAGTGGCCGGGCACCTTAGGCAGCAGTGCACCCTAGGCGGCCGCCTAGTTTGCCTAGTGGTAGCACCGGCCCTGAGAGTAGCGCAGGAAGCATCTGTCTGTACTAAGTTTTCTCTCATGTCACGCATCGCTGCTCGCTCCCCGGCAGCCCCTCCTCTCTTTTCGTCTATCCCCATTGGCTTGTAAGATCATCTGGGATAGACGAGACGATAGGAGGGGCTGCTGGGGAGCGAGCAGTGCTGCGAGACATGAGAGAGAACTTATTACAAACACTTCCTGCGCTACTCTGCATGCTGGCTAGTAAGATCCCCTGATGTGCCCTATAATGTGCCGCCTGATGTGCCCCATGCCCTAATGTGCCCTGATGTGCTATGTGCCCCATTATGTACCCCATAATGTGCCATGTGCCCTGATGTGCCCCGATTAGACATGTGCACAACCAAAAAATTCGTTTTTTTTTTCGTTTCGTTTTTTTCGTTTCCGTTGCTTCGTAACGATTCGTACATTCGTAAGTCGTCGGTATTCGTAACGATTCGTACATTCGTAAGAGTTATTTTTTTTTCGTTGATTCTTTTTTCGTTAGTTTAATTTTCGGACGCATTCGTATTTATTCGTACATTCGTAGATTCGTAATCGGAGCATAATTCATAATTTTATGTAATGTGTATGCTATTATTACATTTTAATCATTTACGAATCGAAAAAAAAGTTACGAATGTACGAATTTTTTTGTTCAATCCATTCGAAGCACGTTAAGCAGCACCATTGTAAGGGACACGGAAAATTACCAATTTAACAAAAAAAAAAAAAGTTACGAATGTACACATTTTTTCGTTCGTTTTCGTTTTTCGGATTTTCTTCATTAGTACATTCGTTGTTTCTAATTTTTTGTTTTTTTCGGATTTTCGTTTTTCGGATTCGTTCGATTCGAATGATTCGTTAATCTGATTCGAACGATTCGTTATTCGGATTAGTACGATTCGCTCATTCGTACGAAAACGAACGAACGAAAAAAACGAAAAAAAACAAAACGAATTGCACATGTCTAGCCCCAATGGCCTATGCCCTGATGTGCCATGACGTCCTGTACCCTGATGTGTTGTGCTTTGATGTGCTGGGCTCTGTACCCTGATGTGCTTTGCCCTGTCCCCTGATGTGGCCTGGTGTGTTGTACCCTGATGTGCTGGGCTCTGTACCCTGATGTGCTGTGCCCTGATGTACCGTACCCTGAAGTGCTGTGCCCTGGGCCGGTCTGGATGAAGTCCAGGGCCACCTTTTTTGTCCCAGTCCAGCCCTGCTGTCTGGTATATAAGGGGTTAATCGCCATGAAGTGTCCCCAATAACAATACTACATTGCATCCTCCATTCATACAGAGCAGGGATCACAGTTACAATGTTTTGTATAATGAATTCTGTGATGTAGCAATTGTGTAACAAAGTATATTCTCTAATGATTACCTTGTAACAATAATCCTTCACACTCACAGCAAACATGATCTCAGTTTTCCTGGAAGCCACAAAAGGTACCAAGGTGACTGCGGCCTGCCAATCAATACAACATGAATGTTCATCACAATGGGCTCCGTTCACACAACTCCAACATGAGGATCTTTATTGTCAGCCATGTGACTGTCATTTCCAGTCTCATCAGAAGTCATCTGCCACAAAAATAAAATTATCAGGTTTAACCGTTTGCCTACTGGGCACTTCACCACTTCATGCCCTGGCCAGTTTTCAGCGCTGTCACACCTTGAATGACAATTGCGCGGTTATACAACACTGTACCCAAATGACAATTTTATCATTTTTTTGAGACAAATAGAGCTTTCTTTTGGCAGCATTTAATCACCACTGGGTTTTATTTTATTTTTTTGCTAAACAAAAAAAGGCCAAAAAGTTTTTGTTTCTGTTATAAAATGTTCCAAATAAGTAATTTTTCTCCTTCACTGATGAGGCGGCACTGAGGGGCAGCGCTTGGAGGCGACCACTGTTGGCGGCAGCATTTGGAGGCAGCACTTGGTGCAACCGTTGGGGCAGCGCTGGTGGGCACTGTTGGGACAGCACTGATAATCAGGAAACTTATTATACTTACTGATTAGTGCCCTTTATTATCAGTGTAGCGCCATAACCCCTGCGGGGCGGCTCTGTATTTTCTGGGCTTACCGATTACCTCCTTGTAGCTCGTCATTCGTTGTCTAGGGGTTCCCAGGGTTAGTACCCAGTAATTGCAGAGACCGATGCTCAAAGTCCTTTTGAGGATTTTTGTTTGCAAAAAAAACATTCAAACATAACACAGTCTCTTAGTTGGGAATAGAGGGCACAGGTGATAAAGCTCAGGCACTTTAGAACTGCTGACATCGGTCAGTTTTACCGTCTGAAATGATGGGACATCTTCACCTCCACCAAAGACTCTAAAACTCTTGTATCCCATAATAACGGCGGACAATAATCCGCTCTGTTCTACAAACCTCAGGCTTGTTTTATTCATAACAATGTCACAAAGCCATTGTGTTTAGCCAACAAGGCTGCGGCCACCGAGGTGCCTCCTATATAGAGGAGATGTTCAGGGTACCGGTGCCAAGCCAGCCGCCAGCGAGGAGGCGATTCACTGCGATTTATCCTTCCGAGGTGGAGAGGATCTCACAGGTTTGCATGTCTCCCATCAAGATTTTCTTTTATGTATTCTGTAACTTTAGACTACTTGTAAGGCTCTTTATTGTTAGAGCAGAAAAGTGTTTAGAACCTCTGTCAGGATTTTATTACTGAAAGATTAATCACTTGACCTGCAGAAGGTTTTGCCAGCTTCATGATCAGGACATTTTTTGCTATTCAGCACTGCGCTACTTTTAACTGATGATTGCACGGTCATGCGACGCTGAACCCAAATGAAATTCGTATCATTTTTTCACACAAATGGTGCTTTCTTTTGGTGGTATTTAATCACCACTGGGATTTTTGATTTTTTTATTCTATATTTTATTAATTTATTAATTGAAAACATGATCGAAAATTTTGTTTGGTTTTATAGCAGAAAGTAGAAAAAAATTATCGCTAAAAATTAAATTTCTTTATAAATTTAGGCCAAAATGTATTTTGCTACATGTCGCAAGTGCTGGCAGTGATTGGGGGTTAATTCTGTGAACAGTTAATTTTTGGTAACACTATTCTATTGGGCATAGCCCTTGTGGGTTTAACTAATCCATAATTTTTTATTTTAACCGCTTGCCAACTGTTTAACTTGCATATGCGGTGGCAAGCAGAGCCGGTGCTACCACTAGGCAAACTAGGCAGCTGCCTAGGGCACCCGGCCACTGGTGTCCCTACTCTCTTCTCTCTGCAGCAAGCAACTAAGTCTCAGCATCAGCAGGCAGCCGCAGCTCCATTTGCACATAGTGTCAGAGGCGCGGCGGAGGACTGGGTCTGTGTCACGACTCCCGAATGAATGGAAGCATGCAAACATTAATTTGCTGGGCGCTGGTGGGGCTGCATTTGCTGGGGGCGCGTCAAAAAGGTCGGGTTTACATGGGCAGGGAAAAGGGGATGGAGTCAGGGGTGGAGCCAAGGGGGGGGCAGCAAAATGAGGTTTCGCCTCGGGTGTCAATCCTTGAACCAGCCCTGGTGGCAATGTGGCTCTGCCGCAAAGGATCGCGTATCTAGTACGTGATGCTGCACTTCCAGGTCTGGGGCACGCATGGTGTGCCACCGGCGACCCACTCCGGCTGTGATCATACACAGTGGGAGCTGAAGTGTGGGTATCACAGATTCGTTGTCCGCCGGTGCCCACCGATCATTAGGCAGATCATTGGATCGGCAGCTCCATTAGGCAAACAAGGCAGATCGCCGTTCTGTCAATAAGGAAGGCATGGATCCTGTGTTCCGGGATGTGGCTTCATGGCAGCAGTGCGCCCTAGGCAGCCTGGTGCCCTGCTCATGGTATGCATGTGCAGTAGGGTCTATTACTGCAATATCTGTCTGGCACATGCACGGTGTAGTCTCCAACATTATGTTTGGCTGCCGCATGCACTGTACTGTCATTAGATTTGTAATCGCAGTATTGCACGTGCAGGGCTTCTGCTGGGGGGGGGGGGGGTAGCACATGCCCTCCTGGACGAGGCCTAGGCCCCATAAGTTCAACAGGGGGGGCCCAGACGAGCATCAGTGGGTGCAATTACTGAAACCAATCCCCCTGTGGCCCACCCTGTGTTTACAACGCTTACGTTTGTGATTGAACAGGGAGCCTCTTTACATAGCACTTCCTGTTCATTCACCCTGTAGCTGAGACTGCAGAGAAAGGATTGAGGAATCTGTGTCCTTAATCTCTTGCTATGTCTTATGAACAAGACGTTGGGTGTATGTTTAGACTCCTGCTATTACACACACACACACACACACACACACACACACACACACACACACACACACACACACACACACCCACACACACACACACACACACCCCTGTTAAAAAAAGTTAAATATTTAAAAACTTGAATAGTAAAAAATAAATAAAACATAATTGAGGTCTCATTCTCACAGGTATTCTGGTTGCATGAATGAGTGGTTTGTTCATGTGGTTGGCACTGCTTGTTAGGTTTGGTTCATTATTCCTGTTAGCTAGGCTGTACGGGACCCAGGCCCCATTAGTTCAACAGGGGGGCCCAGGCCAGCAGGAGTGGGCACAATTACTGGAACCAATCCCCCCGTGGCCCTTTTACTATGCTTCAGTTTGTGAATGAACAGGGAGACTCTGGTCAGAGTGCTTCCTGTTCATTCACCCTGCAGCTGAGGCTACAGAGAAAGGATTGAGGAATCTGAGTCCTCAATCCTCTTTCTCAAAAATGAGAATATTGAAAAATGTTTGTTTAGACCCCCTGATATTTCACCGGGCCCCATGATTTTTAACAGCAGCCCTGTGCACATGTGCCAGGCTGACACAGTACCAGTGACCCCACCCCCCCCCCTTACTGAGCATGTGTGGGGTGTACATAGGATGAGCTGTCGAGTAAATGGGGAAAAAAAGGAAGAACATTGAAAAATTAGGAATTTGGGGAATGCACAAAAAATGATTTGAGGCGATTTTGTGTGGAGCTCAATGTACAGAGCTGTTTTAGGGTTTACAAAAGTCTATGTATAATAGTGCTCTGCATTAACAATGATACAATATTTCTCCATATACTCAAGTGTTATACTATAATCCCATATTTGTCTGTTTTTTTTTCCCTTAAGGAACAACCTTCAGACTTCAAATCGATCCGTGACAAATTTAAAGACCCCGGCTGCCCAAACACCTTGCCAGCAAACCCTTCTCGGCCACTGAGCATATCCAATGTGCGCTCTAACCCAGCCTTTTTTGGGGTCATCTCCACTTTAGAGAACCACCCCAAGTCTGTACCGCCACCGATTGCCAGAAAACCTGACGTGGCAGCAAAGCCAAGTCCGGGAGTGCTTCAGAAAACATCCTCTGGGAACAAGCCTCAAGAAAATATGAGGCTAAGTATTGGATTTAAACAGACCCTCAATATTACAGACCCCCCACAGTCCAGTGGGAAAGGGGTGTGTTCACGAAGTCCACAATCATATAGACAGTCCTGGTCGGCATCATCGAATGCAAGCTTTCATTCAAGTCTGGACACCAACCAATCCAACAACCAGGAATGCTATGAGGTTATTGATGACTCTTTTAAAACTCGAACCTCTGAGAAACCTCAAGTTCCCCTAAAACCCCAGACCTCAAATGTTTCAAACAAAAGGCCTTCCCAAGCACTGGAGACCAATCATTCCGACACCCAAGATTGCTACGAAGTTGTTGATGACTCCATGAAGGCAAAAGCAACACAACCACGTCCATTCTTTGCTCAGTTATCTCAAGCTTTACCCTTTTCAAAGAAAACATCTGCTCCAGTGAAGGAGATCCCCCAATCGGATGCACACGATTGCTACGAAGTTGTTAACGACACCCCGAGAACACCTTCAACTTCCAAGTTTTCTTTTGCTGGGCCAGAGATAAGCCAGCCTGATGGCCAAGGGTGCTATGAAGTAGTGGATTCCAATTTTCATACCCAGGCAGAACGTCTGACCCCCATGGGTGAAAATCCTCAACTTCAAGACTCCTTTCCATGCCCAGTGCCTCCCCATAGTCCAGAAATGTATGAGATTGTTGCGCAAGACCCCTATGAAGCCATTGATAACGGCGGTCTTGACATGCTTATAGCACCTCCATCACCCTTTAATGATACTCCAAAATCTCAAAGTAACTCTCCATACATGAACTCCACTGCTAAACCCTTAAGATCCATTGAACCCAAAGGTAAAGTCTCTCCATCTGCTCAAAGTCCAAACAAAGAGGAAAAGTCGACTAAAGAGAACAAGTCACCCAAACCACCTGGTAGGTATTCCTCCTTGTGTTTGTTTTTTTTTTTTTTTTTTTTTAAAAGAGGAGATGGGAGGTAGTGGTATGGAAAGAGCAGAATTGCGGCGGGTGTGGTCACCATAATGCTATGCTACCATATTGCAAAGCATTGATGGTGAAATCCCAAGAGTAGCCATTGACCCTCCCCCATTGACTCTAATGCCTTTTGAAAAAAATGGATAATCTCCCTATTTTAGCCAAAATAATGTAATGCAAATTCCCAATTTTGCTCATCCCTACTGAAATGGCTTCCCACTAAACAGTGTTCTTTCTGGTTTTCTGATGGAGTGGGGAAGGATCAGAACTCTGACAGTTTTTTCTGCTATCTGCTATTTTCCTTAATAGTGTATGGGCCATATCCGGCCCTCCACAAGATTGTATCCTACCACAGCCACTGTCCATGGAAATACCCCCGCTGGCTGGCAGTGGATGTGCCAGTCTTTGTATAATGATATTGTAAAACAGAGATTGGCATAACCACTGCCAGCCAGCCATATCTCTCCCACAATCCCTGGTGCCCCCCCCCCCCCCCTTTTACCTTCACTGTGGTTGGCTGCTAGGACTGCCAGCCTGCCCCCAGCATTTACAGGAGGACTAGACTTCCTCCATCCAAATTTGCTCCACCCCCTGGGTCCTTCTCTGCTGACTCTCATGAATGTACAAGGGGGGAGGGTCTCTGCTGGCACCCATGAATGTACAAGAGGGGGGGTCTCTGCTGGCACCCATGAATGTACAAGGGGGGAGGGTCTCTGCTGGCACCCATGAATGTACAATGGGGGGGGGGTCTCTGCTGGCACCCATGAATGTACAATGGGGGGGGGTCTCAGCTGGCACCCATGAATGTACAATGGGGGGGGGTCTCTGCTGGCACCCATGAATGTACAAGAGGGGGGTCTCTGCTGGCACCCATGAATGTACAAGTGGGGGGGTCTCTGCTGTCACCCCTGGATGTACGGGGGGTGTTCTGCTGGCACTTCTGGATGTAAAAGGGGTCTCCTTTTGGCACACCACAATGTAAAACTTTTTTTTTTATTATTTATTCTTTCATCCCATAAATATTTGTTAAATATACAATGTGAAAAGTTTGGAGACCCCTGATTTAGAACAACAAAAAAAAGGCTTCAGTAAAACAGAGCAAAGAAATCCCAAATAAACTTGAGCCCATCAGTGTCCCCCCCCCCCCTTTGATCCGAGTCAGGGCCTTAAAGCTTCCCTTACTATGGACTCCCGCCCCCCCCCCCCCCCCCCCCTTACACTGGACTCACCCTTTGCACCAGTTGGCTGGATAAATTCTTGCAGTGGGCCATAGTTTGGAGACCCCTAGTTTAGTCCTATAAATGAATGGCAAGTATGATATCAGCTCTGCAAAAAACATTGCTCTTAATATGGCCTATATGGGTAGGAAGCCTCGTGTCTGCACTTTATATCTGTCCATATTGCATTGCAGTGGGGTTTTAAAGATGGCGGGTCCTCCCCCCTTAGCAGTCAGTGTTTTTAATAGTTCAGAATAAGACTTAAATCTCTAGTAAGGATTGGCACTAAAGTTGTTCAGCACTGCTATACATGTATATCTAGTTCAGATGGAAGTCCTAATATTTGCTCATTGTCAGGATGTAAGACTGAACTGTTGGCTTTCTTGTAGATGCGAAAAGCAAACCAAAGTTACATATCCCTGGAGAACAGACACCGATGAAGAAACCTTTACCTTCCATCGAATCCCTTGGACTGCCTCCACCCAAAGAGCCCAGACCCCCACAGGTGGTCCTCACTCGCTATCAATCTGCAGCTCCACCATGTAATGCAGTGCAGATGACCCCTACAGGTGGGTAAGAGGATGATTTGTGTTTTAGGTTACCAAAATAAAAGGGATGTTTTAGTTAAATTAAAACGCCATATAACCATCACTTTACATCAGCTAAATGCATTCCAGGTGCAACAAACATACGGTGTGCAAAGTCTTATGCCCCGTACACACGGTCGGAAATTCCGACCACAAAATCTGTCAGATTTTTTCCCAACGGATTTTGTCCGACACTGGTGTTGCATACACACGGTCGGACAAAGTTGTCGGAAAATCCGATCATTCTGAACGTGGTGACGTTCGTTGCGTACGACGGAACTACGTAGAGGCTAGTGGCCAATAGCTTTGGTCTTGTAATTTGATCTGAGCGTGCGTGGCACTTTGTCCGTCGGAATTCGCTACACACGATCGGAAAAAGTCCGATAGGACTTTGTTGTCGGAAAAATTGAGAGCAGGAGATAAAACTTTGTCCGTCGGAAAATCCGATGGAAAATGCCCGATGGAACCTACACACGGTCGGAATTTCCGACAACATTGTCCGACAGGACATTTTCCGTCGGAAAATCCGACCGTGTGTATGGGGCTTTACAGTTTTTTTTTTTTTTTTTCTTTCTAAAGCAGCCACAACCCAAGTAAAAAGCCTGTTCCCTGCCAGCATGCTGCAGAGTGGGACTTTGTGTGAAAGCGGTGGTCTCTTTGCAGAGATCCAACATGCCCACTGCTAGGTCAGACCTTTAGCTCTCCAGTTAGCAAAGTTTATGATCCAATAGCGAGACACTTTTACCAACTCTACTACGGACATTGAATGAGGCCCTGAAATACGGTGAATTGCCGACAACCATGAGGGAGGCTGCTGTTGTGGTACTTTCTAAACCGTGCAAGGATCCTCTACAACCTGACTCGTATGGACCCATATCGTTGCTTACTTCGGATGTCAAGATATTATTGGCCCGAGTATTGGCAACCAGACTGGCAAAGGTTATATCTAGACTGGCGCGTACTGACCAATCCGGCTTTATCCCTGCACTAGGGATGAGCCGAACACCCCCCTGTTTGGTTCGCACCAGAACCTGCGAACAGACCTAAAATTCGTGTGCACTTTAGAACCCTATCAAAGTCTATGGGACTCGAACGTTCGAAATCAAAAGTGCTAATTTTAAAGGCGTATATGCAAGTCATTGTCATAAAAAGTGTTTGGGGACCCGGGTCCTGCCCCAGGGGACATGTATCAATGCAAAAAAAAGTTTTAAAAACGTCCGTTTTTTCAGGAGCAGTGATTTTAATAATGCTTAAAGTGAAACAATAAAAGTGTAATATTCCTTAAAATTTCGTACCTGGGGGGGTGTGTATAGTATGCCTGTAAAGGGGCGCATGTTTCCCGTGCTTAGAATTGTCCCTGCACAAAGTGTAATTTCTGCAGGAAAAAAAGTCATTTAAAATCACTCGCGGCTAATGAATTGTCGGCTCCCCCTAATACAGAGAACAGTCATTGAAAGTCATTGATAAAAAGAAAAACTGCGTCAAATTTTTTTGATGTAACGCAGGTTTCCGTTACATCAGAGGGGGGCGGGGTCATCCGCACATTACTGGGGAAGCCGTGTTTCCCCTTGCTTCAGAGGGGGCGGGGTCAGGTGACGGGTGGCCCCGTCCTCTTCAGCTAAGACCTGTCAGGCCATCCTCGGGATTCCCGCAGTGTTGCCATTTCAAACGGGGGGGGCTAGGACCTGGGGGTCCCCTTGTTAAAGGGGGCTTCCAGATTCCGATAAGCCCCCCGCCCACAGACCCCCACAACCACCGGCCAGGGTTGTGGGGATGAGGCCCTTGTCCCCATGGGGACATGGTGCTTTGAGGGGTCACAGACCCCCAATCATAGAAGAGGACGGGGAAGAGAGCACTGGAGAAGACCTTGAGGAGCTGTCCCACCGAGACGGGTAAGTGCAGACGGTGGGCTGGCAGGGGGGGCACACTTGCAGCATTTGATATGGCACCGTGGCTGTGTTTGATGGGCACAAGTGGCTGCAATTGATGGGGGGGGGGTGTTTTTAGTATTTTTCAGTTTGTTTGTGCCCTCCCAAAAATTTTGAGGACCAGCGGCGGCTGGTCCTATCCGATGTATTTCTTACGCAATATTGATGAAGTTATTTATTTTCTTGGTGGCGAACATATAGCCCTCTAGGTGAAGAAAAGTTGCAGCTATTGTGTGGTGTTCTTTAAGAAATGTTTGCGTAATGCAACAGAATAGACTACAAGCTCAACCCCAGTAACTAAAGTATACAATTCATGTGAATACATACAACCCTTACAAACTGAATCTATTGCTTGTATGGACTGTGTATTTGAACTTTTTTTTTTCTTACACTAGATATGTGTTGCTTTTATTCTAATAAATGTTATTTGATTAAAAAATAAAAATAAAAAAAAGTGCTAATTGGAGAGCTCTGACTCAACAAGGGGTATGTCGGACATCTGCAAAGAGACCCAAGTAAAAAGCCTGTTCCCTTCCAGCATGCTGCATAGTGTGACTCTGTGTAGAAGCAGTGGCCTCTTTGCAGAGATCCAACAACGCCCCCTGCTAGGTCAGACCTGATCATGGTGTAGTGGATAGCACTCTCGCTGAGCAGCAAAAAGGGTCACTGGTTCAAATCCCAACCACGACACGAACTGTCTGGAGTTTACATGTTCTCTTTGTGCCTGCGTGGGTTTCCTCCCGATCCTCTGGTTTCCTCCCACACTCCAAAGACATGCTGGTAGGTTAATTGGCTTCTGTCCAAAATTGTGAAATATATGAAGGTGAGTTGGGGACCTTGGATTGTCGGCTCCTTGAGGGTAGGGACTGATGTATGTGTGGAGTGCTGCGCAAATTGACGGCGCTATATGGGTACCTTTAAATAAATAGGGATAATTCTAGACACGCACTCACTCAGGTTGAACTGGATGGACTGGTGTCTTTACTCAAACTTACTATGTAACTGTTTCTACAGAGATTAAAACCTTGTTCACAAGCAGTAAAAACAAGCAGTTGATCCACAATTTTACACCTCCGACCGACCATCCTAGATTGTGCAATGTCAGCTGGGGGACTAGCACATATTCCCACTAGGGATGCACCAATATTATATTATATTATATTATATTATATTATATTATTATTATTTTGCCCTTCTTTTTTTTTTATTTTTTTTATTTTTTCTTTGTGAAATGTGTAAAAAATATTACCGAACAGAACAAAAAGAAACGTGTTTTTATTTTTTATTATTTAATAGTGTTTTTATAAAATTTGAACTGAACAAAAATTTTTAAATCAGCAGGAAAATAATAATTTAAATGGAGAAGGAGAATAAGGAGATAATAATGCTGATTAGACTAAAATAAGGGTTAATAAGGGATTAAAGAGGAACTGCAGTCTGCTCACATAATTTGTAATAAAAACATCTTTGCCATTCTGAAGCTTCCCTCCAACCACGTTGTATTTTATTCTATATATACTGTGATTCTGTACTTGCCAAATATGCTGCAGAAATCTCCCTCCCACTGAGTCTGGCTGCATCCATTTTAACTGTGGGCAGCTGTTCACTTCCTGGATTTACACAGAAACACACCTGCAACTCTCATTGGCCCTCTTATGACTCACCCCACCCCCCTCCCTTCCTGGCAAACTCACCAGAGTGAGAGAGAAGAGAGCTGTGTATGATGTCATAAGCCTAGGCTAATGACCAGACAAGAAACAGGAAGTGGGCTGTATAAGGGATTTACTGGCAGAAAAAAAAAAATTTACTATCCAAAGTTAAAACGAAAAGGTCAGAAGATTTAATAGATGGAAAGGTGAAAAAATGACTGAAGTTCCGCTTTAAACAGAGGAACATTTAATAACAAAACAAACTTTTTTTTTTCTTTACTTGACAGTTCATCCCTTTGATCTGTAGATGAAGAAACAGAAAGATACAAAAAGAAACAATGTTTCTTTTTATCTTTCTGTTTCAGAAGCTAAATAATGTTAATAAACATTGCCCGGCTGCTTTTTTTTTTTTTACAGCTCCAATTGACTTAATTTTTCACTTCAGCTGTCAACAGGGGAGGGCCCACTGACAGCTGAATGAGTCATCGGTTGTTAAGGACGTGTTTCCTGTTCAACAGCCTTGTTGGTATTTTTTCACTCAATCAATGCTGCAGGCTATACCCTGCAGCATTGATCTGTGTATTTTGATGGTGAGAATATCTCTCCACTGCCAGAATACAATGACACAGTGGGGAGGATTCCCCCAACACCTCAATTGAGGTCGAATGGGGAAAAAAAAACTGACCCATGTATGGCCAGCTTAAGGTGAAAATCGCGCTGTAATAAGAGGTCGTTCACACCAAGCAAATAGATCATTGCAGGCTCGATGCAAGAACAGCGAGAGAACAATTGATCTCTATCAATCTCTAATCACTAATATAATATTTACCAAGATAATGTATATTCAAATATCAGTCATCAAAAAATCCCTGATCATGGGGATGCCATTGTTCCGACCCTTCCTGTTATAGAGTGACAACGGTCTCCCAATTGGTCTGTTGCAATGTCACCTTGTCACATGTGCCCCCTGGCGACCATACTGAAATGCATTGCACAGGCGGAGGCCACCATTGTCGGTCCAGTGCAATGATGTGCAGCTGATACTGGCGCTGGATGGCTGAAAGAGACAGCAGGGGATCCGCAGCACACTGAGCTTGCAAAGGGTGAAAACAAGCATTCAAAGCCGAAGTTTTATTGGCTCATATTTTGCCCATCAGAACCCCCCCCCCCCCTTCTTCTCCATTCTTTAAAGTGGATGTAAACCCCCAGTGGATGTCATAATGTAGAGAATACGATTTCCTTTCATTTGAGCCCAGTCTTGCCACACAGATTTACTCCAGCCCTGAGAAATCCTCTTTTATTGTTCAGTTAGAAAAATCTTGACAAAGTGCTGAAAACTTTGTCAAAAACGCCCCCTTGCTGTGAGTGACAGGTGATTTACATATCTCATGCACTAGCCTGAGACAGGCGCATCCTGTGTAATTATAAAAAGTGAGAAATTCACCCCTCCCCCACATAACATTCCTTTCCATCACCAGGATTTGTTATCTGTGATCAGGTGACCTCAGACACACACACTGCACTATAACAATCATCAGATCACTGGATGTTCTACTCTGCCCAGCTCTGACTACATACATCTCCCCTATATTCTTCTTGCTGTTCACTCGAGAATACATTTTCTTTCACTCTGGTCTGTGCCTGTCTCAGGCTAGTGCATGAGATATGTAAATCACCTGTCACTCACAGCAAGGGGGCGTTTTTTGACAGTTTTCAGCACTTTGTCAAGATTTTTCTAACTGAACAATAAAAGAGGATTTCTCAGGGCTGGAGTAAATCTGTGCGGCAAGACTGGGCTCAAATGAAAGGAAATCTTATTCTCTACATTATGACATATAAAAATATATATTTTTGGGGGTTTACATCCACTGTAACATGCAGGTTTTTTTTTTTTTACCTTTTCTATATTAGTCCATTTTAGTCCTGTTGATGTCATCACTGGATCTCTGCACTTCTCTATGCAATTCAGGCAGATCATTTCTGGTGGGAGGGGCTGGCCGGGTGCTGTGATGTTTTTTTTTTTTTTTTTTTTTTTAGGAAGTTATGTTCAGCATCCTGTCAGCCCCTCCCACCAGCCATGATCTGCCGCCATTACATAGAGAAGTATGGAGACCTCAATACTCCCCTCAGTCCTGATGCAAGCAATAGGAGGAGTTGTGCAAATATCAGAATGCCTTGATGGAAGTGGCGGCCCGTCCATTAGGGGCACCTGAGCTCCACCCCCTCTATCCACGGCCACCCCCATGCTCTATCTACGGCCGCTATTTTGACAGAACACCACCACCCCCTATTTAGGCGTCTGGTCCCTTTCAGCACGCCGGGAGCCTGAATTACAGTGGCGGGGGTGTTTTTTTTTTTGAAGCACCTGATTAGAGCCAGAGGCTCTCATAGGCTTCAAGATAGGGTGGGCTCGTGGCGCAGAGCATTGCGCCCAGAGCCCACCCAGGTGTTACAACAGCGAATGAATATTCGCTATTGAAGCGCTGATCCTCAATCCAGCCAATCAGAAGCAGGTCTGAGACCCGTTTGCCAATTGGCCGAAAAGAGAAGAGTCCCAATTGGCTGTGGAGAAGGAGGGAGGAAATGGAAGCCGCGTCGATGCCCGTGGAGAGCAGGGGAAGGGAAATCCGCTGCCGCCGAGCAAGGGAAGCCACCGGTGAAGCCCGGGAGAGGTGCTGCCAACCATAGATGGGGGCAAGTGCACCAGACCGACCCGACCGGGGGGGTTACTGTTTGCCGACTCCCCCCCCCTAAAAAAAAAAACTGCCACCGGCTGCTGCTGCCTTGATGGGTGGATGTCATTCTGGAGGAGTGGGCATTCCTAGGCAGGATTCACTTGCTTGCAGGCCACCTTGGGTAATGCCCACATTACTTGATACGGCGTCTCCATGATTGAAAGAACTGAAATCTAGTGAATGAAAGGGTTGAGCCAGGGACAGTCAGACTGGGGAGGGAAGAGATGGATGATGCTGGACATCCTCCATCCAGGAAATGAGGCGGGACTCTATCTGACCTGCTGCAGCTTCTAATGCACATTGTGAGAAGCTCGCAGTGTGCAGTGAAATCGGTAAGCAATGTTGGTCCAGGAGGAACCGGTACAACATCAGAACATCAATTTGAGACACTTCTGAGCTCATTCAGAATCGCTCTGGAACAAGACGTCTCCTTCACTTGTACCAGAAAGAAATTCAATTGTTCTGTGAAGTGCATTTGGCAGATCGTGTCCCAGCCCCCCCCCCCCCCCCCCCCCCCCCTTAAAAACATGGAATCTGATTTATCTCAATCCCCCGACCAGTAAATGGAGGACAAACACAGCTTTGTGTCCTGTCCACCATTCGGACGGCGATGTTGTGACTGTAAACTCAGCACTGCCATATCCACACAAAGCCGGGATTGTCACTCCCTACATTCATCCATGAAGACGTTTCATCTGGGATTGTGATGGCTGCCATGTGCTCCCTATCCTGAGGGGGGCGTGTTGGATCATTGGGACAGTTTCATTCCCTTTTCCCCATCAGGTGTCTTTTATACTTGTATTACATAAAAGATAAATGCAGCACCCAAACATAAATGCCCCTTAAATTCATAACAAGTGTACAAAAAGTAACAAAATCCATCCAAATGAAAATCGTAAATAAATGAATATAAAATGTAAATGGGGAAACAACGACCTAGTGAAGCACTCTCAAATGAATAATAATCAAAATTCATCAATGTAAAAATAAATCCGTATACGATCTCGCACTTTTGTGGACACTAATTAAAAAAATAAAATAAGAATTATATATATATATATATATATATATATATATATATATATATATATATATATATATATATATATATATATATATATATATATATATATATATATATATATATATATATATATATATAATAAATAAACCGGCTTCTCGTGCCAGATCACCAGGTGAAAACTGTATAAAGAAAGCATAAAAAAAGAAAACCAATGCAGCCACCGCATCTAAGAATCGGTAAGCTGCAATATAATATTTGTTTTTTGGTTTAATACTGCTTTTGTTAGGTTTACACATTGTTCATGTTGGGGACATATACAAAATTGTGCGCTTTCCTGTCATGCACAGAAACCTGTTTCCCTTTTGCGGACACACAAGGGTGCCAATAAACAATGGCACAGCCCAATGCATCTGCCAACATGGGAATTTTTTTTTGTGCATGCCAAACTGTGCAGCACCATGCAGTTCGGTGCAACACAATTTTGGAAAAGGGTTGGGTATTTCTTTTCTGCCCCTCCTGTGACACACAAACGCACGTGTCATCGCACCTGTAGGGTGTGAACCTAGCCGAAAAGGTTCTATTTTCCTTTAGCAATTGTTATGGTGAAAAATCCAATTTGGTCAGGGAATATAGGGAGCAAGCTGCACCCTTGGAGTGGAGAGCTGAGGAGCTACAAGTGCCAGCACTACCCAATCCCAATAGAGTGCCCATGTAGACGTCAATACACACTATATGTCATTGTTTGTTTTTGCTTTTGTCACTTTTGAAGTTTGAAGATCGTTATGTGAAACATCCCAAGTGCCCCGAGTAAAAGAGCTGACACTGGTTTTTATTAAAGTAGAACACGAGACGCATACCTCACCCCCACTGCCATATGACTTCCATCGTGAGCGGCGTGCAAAATGCAATGCAGCGCTCCCCTGACCCGCCTCAGTTAAAGTGGGTCGTACAAGAATTTTGTCTGCTCAAATTCCTGACCTGTGACAATATACAGCGAAAGATGTATGTTTGTTTTTTTATTATTTTTTTTTTTTTTCTTTAGAAAAGCTCCACCTTCTATAATTACAAGCTGGGCAAGAAATGTGACATACCTGACACACTAAACACCCAGCACTTCACTACAGGGCAGAGTTACTTTTAAAGAGGAACTGCAGTCTGCTCACATAATTTGTAATAAAAACATCTTTGCCATTCTGAAGCTTCCCTCCAACCACTTTGCATATTATTTTATATATATATATATTCTGTACTTAATTCTGTAATAAGCTGCAGAAATCTCCCTCCACTGAGTCTGGCTGCAACCATTTTAACTGTGGGCAGCTGAAGCCTGTTCACTTCCTGGATTTACACAGACACACACCTCCAGCTCTGCAGCTTTCATGAGAGAGAGAGAGAGAGAGAGAGAGAGAGAGAGAGAGAGAGAGAGAGAGAGAGAGAGAGAGAGAGAGAGAGAGAGAGAGAGAGAAGAGAGAGAGAGAGGAGAGAGAGAGAGAGAGAGAGAGAGAGAGAGAGAGAGAGAGAGAGAGAGAGAGAGAGAGAGAGAGAGATCATAAGCTAATGACCAGACAAGAAACAGGAAGTCGGCTTTACTGGATAATTGTGGTTTCTTGGTGACCTAGACCATGAGACGTGGTGTCGTGGCCAAGTGCTCATTTTCACAGTGAGGTCCCAAATCCATAGTGATATAATAAGAGCACCCGGGGGGGGGGGGGTAGGTGCTTGACACTGTCTAGACAAGGTGGTACAGTCAAATCAGGAGGCACGGGGCACCTAGGGTTCCACCACTAGGGAATTACTCTAGTTCCATATTATCTAGCGGGCGCCATGGGAGGATCCTTGGGACCTCATAATACTAGCAGCTCTATGCAAACAGCCATAGGGCCAAATTAAACTGTGGAGCACCCCTACCGGACATGGATAAGATCAGATAATACACTTGATCTTGGCCAAGAGTCACGGGAGTGTTCTGCGCTCCTGTGATCCGTTTTCAGCTGACCGTGAGCTGAAGCCTGCTTTCAGGGCGTCCTCATTCCTGCAATAAACTATTGCGCCCGGGGCAACTGTCCCTTGTCCCGACCCTGCGGCAGACATCACAGAACCAGTGCATGCTCTGAAAAAGACCCAGACCATATGGCCCAGAAGCCTGAAATGACAGCTGGCTCAGCCTCTCCCAACCACTCCCACAGCCCAGCTTTCTAGTGAGTGCTGGAGGGGAGAGCAGAGAGCCGGTGACTGACAGTCTGCAGCACTCTGCTCACAGATTTCAGTGACCCTCAATCCTAACCTTTACTATAAACCCCTAACACTAATTTCAACCCTTGCCCCCCCCTCCCCCCACAGCATTCCTATAGTGCCTGTGACAGACCCAACCGGGACAGGGGATTTTGGAGGGGACCGCCTGTTCACTATGGGCCCTGGCTTTTGAGGGGGCTCTATTCTTGGGAGGTTGTGCCTGGAGTGGTTTTGCTTCGGATTGGGTCCATGTCTCCCCCCATTGACTGCTTCACAACCCCCCCCCCCCCCCCCTTGACTCAGAAGCGCAGAATTGATGGAATCGATGTTAACATAATCAGCCAAAAGTAAACGTGGCCTGTCACAAACGTAATAAAACACTGGCATGGCTTCATCCCTAAATGTTGCATAAAGAAGAAGAAATGAAGTGGGACTTTGCATGAGGCATGTCAATATAATACTGTATATAATGATACATCTATTTGTATTGATGTTGACATCTCAATCCCATAAAGTAATCCATGATTGTAGAAAAGATAATGTATCAATATCAATCCTATTCAAAAATAGTGCAATATAATCGTAAAAGATTTACATAACAAATACGCTATAGCATATTTAATACAAGTAATCAATTAACATAATTGATTCCATCAATACAAGATAAATAAATCATACAAAATACAAAGCATATAAGCAAAATTCAAATGATACATGTACAGGTGATAGACAATGATATTGTTAAAAATTCATAATTTGGGCGAGCACGGATAATCTAATATAATCAGCACAAAACAAACTGATACTGGGTCTCCTGCTATAATCTGTTTTATTAAGGTGTCTTTCTCTCATTGTATAATTCCCCATTGTGTGCCTCCCTAGGTGTGAATTCCCATCGGTACTTGATTCGCCTATTGTTTCTGTCTGTCTGCCTTCTAGTATTGTCTACATCACCTTGTTACCAAACTATTTTTGGATGTTCTGTTTAATTAGCTTACTGTTTGTTAGCTGTTCATTAGATGTACTGACATTACTGTTTACAGTTTGCATTGTTTAGGATAATGTGATCAGGCTCTTACCTGACTTTGTGTGGTGTATAAGTACTGTGTGAATTTACCATAAAGTCGGTTCCAGTTTGCACCTAAGTTGGTGTCTACATTTTGGGTGCAATGTTCAGCTATAATAACTGGTTCCAGAGTGGAGGAAGCTGTATCTTGACGGAGGCACCCAGGCTTGGTGCCAGGTGATCCATCACAGTGCCCAATACAGACACCAGCTCTAGTGTGATTTTTTTTTTTTTTTCTTTTTTTCTTTTTTTCTTTTTTTTTTTTTTTTTATGAATGGATGGGCCCCTTGTGGAATATTCAATTTTCCTCCTGTAGATCTCCTCAAAATGTTTAGAGATTTTGGTTTGTATGTATATTTAATTTTTTTTAATTTTTTTTTCAACAGTGACTATGACAGAATATGAGCTCCCTACCCCCAGGTACGGTATGTGGAATATCTGGTATATGATAAAACGCACCTATTTCTGTCATGTCCCCATCAGAGGTTGGCAATCTACGACCAGCGGTGCTGCCACTAAATGTCTGGCCCGTCAGTACACGTGATGAATTCACATGCACCCAGCCTGCGAACATTTTAACCCCTTCACGCAGACTGTCCGCAAATATGCGGCCTCGGCTTGAAGAGGTTGTACCGGGGTGATGCCTGCAGCTGCGGTGTCCTGTCAGATTGTGTCCCCCATCGGATACTGTCCGCTGTGTACTGCGCATGCGCAGTACACAGGACAAGCAGATTCTGAAAATATCTGAAGATGAACGGCGCCTGCGCCGTGAGTCCAGGTTCAAGCCCCACCATAAAAAAGAGCCGAGCGCAGCGAGGTCGTGCCCGAAGCGTGGCAAGCGAAGGGGCCCTCTAACTTTGTGCAGCCCTATGTCCACTTGGATGGTGGGGCTTGCACCTCGACTCACGGCGCAGGCGCCGTTCATCGTCAGAGATTTTCCAAATCTACTTGTCCTCCGTACTGCGCAAGCGCTGCGCCTGCGCAGTACGGCCCGGACACTATACGATAGGCGGATACCCTCTGACAGAACACCGGCGGTTGGCTTTCTTGGGATAACAACCAATGAAGCTGATGGGCTGTTATCCCAAGCAGTGGGAGGGGACATCTCCCGCTGCCTTCTGTGGCTCGCCCAGGCTCTCCTGCCCCACCCGGAGGCCCAAACGACCAACTGGCACATCCGCCGGCTGGCTGGAAAACTGAGCGAAGCCGGAATCGGCTTTTATCGGGTCTCGGATCTAGTAACCCAGAAGCAATGTCATGACATCACTTCCGGGTTACAGAAGACATAAAGGTGCCAAATTTTTTAAATATGACAGCATTCAAAACAGCCAGACTTGGCGTTTTTAGGATCCTTTTAAGTGCAAAAGAAAGATTTGGGGTCCAGAGGTGCGGGGGCTGTGTAATGTAAAGGGGGACCAGAGGTGCGGGGGCTGTGTTATGTTCTCTTCATTAATTAGCAGGTGAATGCGGCCCTCCATCCATTCACATACATTGAATCTGGCCCTTAAGTGGAAAAAGGTTGCTGACCCCCTGCCATACATCATCCTAACTGCCCTCTACACGATAAAGTTATTGTATTTTTATTTTCTTAAATAACAAACATGTCATACTTGCCTACTTGGCCCTCCTGGTTCCCCCTCTACCCTGGGTGCCCCATTGACAGACACAGCGCGGCTCAGCCCTCGCCCCTCCATCCTTAATGGTTGTAATTGTCAGCAGCAGTAGCGAATTAGCGTTAATTTTTGTGAGACGCTCACAGTGTGCAGTTAAAATGGAGCAAGCAATTTCAGTACAGGAGCAACACTGCAAGATTGAAGGGAAGGCCAGAGTTTAGCTTCAGTTGGGGCCCCAGGAGGTAAATAAAACAAACAAAAAGAGCTCTGCATGCAATGCTCCCATTCTCTCCAGCACTGTCCCCCACAATCATTTCCTTCCACCTCCTAGAGGTTCTTCGTCTTTTGTGTTGCCAGAATCATGCTTCCCAGAAGACTGAGGACATCCTGTGAGTAAGTGCATGGTGTCATAGCCCCGCCTCCGAGGGGGCATCCCTGTGGCATCCTGTACTTGCATGCAGAGAACATTGACGTCATCCCATCAGCCCCACTGTCTACAACGTTGAGGACTGCCCATCGCCAGATAGAAGCCTTATGCCTCGTACACACGAGCGGACTTTCCCGCCAAAAGTCCGGCGGACTAAGTTTTAAGTTTTTTGTTTTAAAATTGTCCGCTGGACTCGGCAGTCCGGCGGACAATACCGCGGTCTGTATGCTAGTCCGCCGGACTTTTGGAAATGAACGGACTTGCCGATCATTGGAAAGTCTGTTCATTTAGAACGTGACTTCAGGTAGACGGGGCTAGCGAAGGCAGTGAATGCCGCCGCGCTAGCCCCGTCACCTGGCATGGATTTAAAGGGAACGCACGGCCCCCCTTTCCCCAGGGCACCCCCCATGTTGAGGGCACCCGGCCTGGTACGGCTCAGGAGGGGGGGGGCACTTGCTCGTCCCCACCCCTTTCCTGGCCGGCCGGGCTGCGTGCTCGGATAAGGGTCTGAGATGGATTTGGGGGGAACCCCCACGCCGTTTTTTCGGCATGGGGATTCCCTTTAAATCCATGCCAGGTGACGGGGCTAGCGTGGCGGCATTCACTGCCTTCACTAGTCCCGTCTACCTGCAGTTACGTTCTAAATGAACGGACTTTTCTCCGTGTGTGGGCAAGTCCGTTCATTTTCAAAAGTCCCGCTGACTTTTTCCCTCGGATTGTCCGCCGGAGAAGTCTGGGCGTGTGTGGGCAAGTCCACAGCTCGGGAAAGTCCGGCGGAGCTCCGCTGGAAAGTCCGGCGGTTTGTCCGCTGGACTAGGTCCGGCGGACAATCCCGCCGGAAAGTCCGAGCGTGTGTACGGGGCATTAGAGATAGAGGACCCTGTGTGTCACATATTTGACCTGAAGTCCTCTGCAAAAGGTGAGTATAAAACATAAATACTGCAGGGGACCTCGGGGGCGGAGCCTAGACTTGGGCTTAAGACCTTCATTTTGTCTTCCATTATGTCTTGAATGCAGTTGACATTTGTGCGTCTTTAGGTGAGCTTTTTCCTTTTGTGTTCTGCTTTAGCCCAACCTCCCATGGAGAAGAATTGTATGATGATGCCTCAAACCTCCGTGCCTCGCGGGAGATGTCAAATGTCTATGAAGTAGAGGGGCCTCAGACTGGTAAGTGGCTGTATATTCTTTGCTGTGAATGGCACACATAGTGCATCTCCTGTGAGCATACATTGATCTTGATTCATACTTCTGCAGCAACACTTTAGGTGTGCTTAAAGTGGGGTGCCCCCTAAAAAAAATTTTTTTAAAAGCCAGCAGCTACAAATACTGCAGCTGCTGACTTTTAATAATCGGACACTTACCTGTTCCAGGGTCCAGCGATGCAGAGGAACGAAGCCCCCCCTCGTTCCCCGCTCCGCTCGCGGCGCCGGCATTCTTACTGTGGGCACCCAGCTGTGGCTTCACAGCCGGGCACCCACTGCGCATGCGCTCGCGGCGCCGCGATCGGTGATACACCGCGCAGTTATCTGGGACACGTGACAGGTCCCAGATGACTGTGCGGCACAGAGGGGAAGTGATGTCAGTGCCCGGGAACTGAAGGTGGCAGACTACGAGGGACCCCCTAACAGGCATTTAGAGGTGATTTATGATTTTTAAGCTATTTTTTTTGATGGAAACCCCACTTTAAGGCATGCTGAAATATCATGCAACAATATTTAGCAGGCCACTTTAGCATGCCTTTTGGTGCATTTAAAGGTGTCATGAGTGCTGCTTGAAACCTAATGAACCAGAGTCCATTGAGTCATGAAGTCCTTAAAGTGAAACTAAACCCTCCTCTCCTTTACAGCCAAGGAAGCTGCCATCTTGGCACCTGTCTGACCTGCGGCTGCCATGGTGCTGCACATGTGATCAGTTATGACATCAGCCATTTGATGGCTTGACATCAGTAGGGAGCACAAACAACTGTGACCAGTATCATTCATGGCTTGCCTTGAATATAACGCTTTTGGGAAAAGGGTTAAACCAGTGGCGGCCTTTCCATAGAGGACTGTGGGTGCTGGGAAGACACGGGCAGTGTACAGGGGCCAGGAGCTCTGATCCACTGACGTTCAAGCCTTTAATAAAGAAGAAATTTGATTCTATTCATTTGTCTTCCGGAATGTGAAATAAAACTCCAGCTAAATGAGAATATCGCACTACACTGGGGCAAATGTTTCTTTATTGGTGCACTATAGTACATGTTGGCATTGCCATTTATCATGTTGGCATTGCCATTCCTCATGTTTTGTTTGTTTACTCCCTTTTTTTTATTTTTTTTATTTCAGAAAAAAAATTTAATTATCAAAAGGATAAAATGTCCAAATTTTTTTTGAAAACGATTTTTTTTATTGCAGGAACACTAAAAGCCAAGACATCCAAACCAGGTTTCCCAAGGTACAGCAAACCGTATACTAAGATTATAAAATACAGTAGAAAGTCTGGTTCATATGGTTGATAAAATTAGGAGAGCCTAGACGCGCTCCTAATGGAGTGCATTCGGCGCAATACAAATCCAATATCAAATCAAATAAATTTGTGCAATTCTTCTGTTTGACTGAACTCTTATGTTTCTGTGGAATTAAAATGAAAACAGTTTAGGTAAAGCTATATACATTGCAAGGTTTAAAGGGCAACTCCACTTTCCTGGGGAAAATAATTTGACACAAGTCCATATTGTTGAATGATTAAAAAAATTACCTTTCCTTTTCAACCTGCAGCGCTGTAATTCTCTGTAAAATGAAATGGCAGCATGGAGGCGTTATTTAAAAAAAGATGGTGAACAGAACGCCCCCCCCCCCCCCCCCCCCAGGTATGCCATTTCCTGCTTGTGATGGGCTCACTGATTTTTTAATTTTTTTTCCCAGAAGTCTGCACTAAGATACAAGTCCTATTTTGAGCATCCCCTGCAACAAAAATATAATTTTTGGTCAGATACTCCCAAAAGGAAAATCGCATCTAAAGGGATGCAGACCTTGCCACTTTCCTCATTACAGCCCTGCAGGTGCAGCAGCTGATTGAAAAGGTTTTGCCTATAGTTCTGCTTTAAAGAGAAAAAAAAAATCCTCTCCTCTGGATGATCCATGTACATTGCAAGGAGTGTAACAAATTGTTGCAGATTCTGACCATGCGAACACCATTAAAGTCTATGGGACACAAACGTGAGAAATCAAAAGTTCTATTTTTAAAGGCTTATATGCAGGTTATTGTCATAAAAAGTGTTTGGGGACCCGGGTCCTGCCCCAGGGGACATGTATCAATGCAAATTTTTATATATATATATATATATATATATATATATTTATATATTTTTTTTTTTTTTTTTAATGCTTAAAGTGAAACAATAAAAATGAAATATTCCTTTAAATAACATGCCTGGGGTGTGTCTATAGTATGCCTGCAAAGGGGCAAATTTTTCCCGTGTTTAGAACAGTACCACAGCAAAATTACATTTCTAAAGGAAAAATTGTCATTTAAAACTGATTGCAGCTGTAATGAATTGTCGGGTCTCGGCAATACAGATAAAACTCATTTTAAAAAAGGGTATGGGGTCCAAAAAGAAAAAAGAAAAGGCCCTTCAGGCCTGATATGGAAATTAAGGGGAACCCTGCGCCAAATTTAAAAAAGTGGCATAGGGGTCCCCCCCCCCCAAAATTCATACCAGACCCTTATCCGAGCACGCAACCTGGCAGGCCGCAGGAGAAGAGGGGGGGTGAGAGCGCCCCCCCCCCCTGCCAAACAGTACCAGGCCACATGCCCTCAACATGGGGAGGGTGCTTTGGGGTCTGACCCCAAAGCACTGTGTCCCCATGTTGATGGGAACAAGGTCCTCATCCCCACAACCCTTGCCCGGAGGCTGTGGGGGTATGTGGGCGGGGGGCTTATCGAATCTGGAGGAAGCCCCCTTTAACAAGGGGACCCCCAGATACCGGCCTCCCCCCCCCCCCCCCCCCCCCCCCCCCCCCCCCCGTGAATTGGTAAGGGGGCATTGTACCCCTACCATTTCACACAAAAATGGTAAAGACAAGAGACAACTTGGGACAAGTCCTTTATTAAAAGATATAAAAATGTCCAGCGATGTAAATTTCACATAAAAGTAAAAAAAAAAAAAAAAGCCGCAACCGTTCCGCCTCCATGGGAGGCTCCCTCCGAATTACGCTTCTTCTGAGTGACAGCTGTTATATAGCTGAGGACAGGGCCACCCGGTGACATAAACAGGTGACCCCCCTCTGACTCCAAAAAGAAGTTGCCTCTATCTATGATGAAGGCGGCTTGTCTAGGGTTCAGCATGGGATCTTCAGAGGAAGGACTGTATGGCATGTAATGGCACGTAATCCTACATCGTGAGGTATGGAGGTGTATAGAGATTGGGCGTCGAGAGACCCAACGGTATGAGGGCTCCCAAGAATAAGGGGAAAGGAGTTCAAGCAGATGTGTGCCACTCCTTATGTATGACTGAAGTGATTCAGCAAGTAACTGGAGGAATTGATCCACATATTGTGAAAAGCCACTAGAAATACTACCCATGGCTGGGACAATCGGTCGACCAGGAGGATTATTCAGGCTTTTGTGAACCTTGGGCAGATGGTAAAAGTAGGGGGTGTAGTGAATAGCCTTGACCAAGAAGGAGGCTTCCTGCTGAGTAATGATACTATCGCTAAGAGCATCTTTAACAAGGCAGGTGGCCTCTCGGGTGAATTGAGGTAAGGGATCAGTCTTTAATTTAGTATAAGGCCCCTTTCAAACTGGGGCGGTTTTCAGGCGGTACAGCGCTAAAAATAGCACCTGTACACCGCCTGAAAAAACCGGCCCCATTCACTCCAGTGTGAAAGACGGCGGGCTTTCACACTGGAGCGGTGCGCTAGCAGGACGGTAAAAAAAGTCCTGCTAGCAGCATCTTTGGAGCGGTATAGGAGCCGTGTATTCACCGCTCCTATACCGCTCCTACCCATTGACTTCAATGGGACACCGCGGCAATACCGCTGCAAAGCGCCGATACGGCGGCGCTTTGCGGGGGATTTTAACCCTTTTTCGGCCGCTCGCGGGGGGTAAAACCACCCCGCGAGCGGCCGAATACCGCGGCTAAAACGACGGTAAAGCATCGCT
This sequence comes from Lithobates sylvaticus, assembly GCA_028564925.1. Taxonomy (NCBI): domain Eukaryota; kingdom Metazoa; phylum Chordata; class Amphibia; order Anura; family Ranidae; genus Lithobates; species Lithobates sylvaticus. The sequence goes on from CM053032.1 coordinate 266,202,694, forward strand.
AAATATAGCGCTGCTTTACCGTCACCGCGGCTCCTGCCCCAGTGTGAAAGGGGCCTTAGTGTTTAGTGTCAGATAAGAGCCTAGTTGCCTCTGCAACATAAACAGCTCTGTTTTGTACCACGACCCCCCCCTCCTTTATCCCCAGATTTAAGTCACCATTTTTGGTCAAGGTATCCTTGGGACTACTAGAACGCCGGACCAACTGCCATATTACTAATATAATGTGCTTCTACCCAGCCACCCTTTTGGGAAATGTATAACGTTTTACTTCTGCACTTAGAGGCGCCTTTTTTTTCCTTCTCACCCTTGTAAATATGGCAGCAACATCGTCACTGTGCTGTACATTAGACATGTGGAATTTGTTTCATTCCGAAGCCTTTTTTCGACGAAATTCGTTAATTCGGAAATATTCAAATTTAACGAAAACCCGTTTTTAAAAAGAAATTCCGAAAATAAATAAGAATGAAAACTTCAAAAGAATGAAACTCTAAAATAATAACTACTGAATAATAACTATTCAATTATAGGTATTGGAATTTCCTTTCAAAATTTGGCTGTTTATGAACGCAACTAATTTATACAAATTATCCGAAAATAACCAATGCCGCATCTAAATTAATGGAACGTAACAAATAATAAAAACATTTTTATTATTATTTATTATTATTAGTTTGTTACGTTCCATTTGTTTAGATGCGGCATTCGTTATTTCAGATAATTCGTAACTTCAGATAGTGAACGTAATGAATACGAATTATCCGAAATAACGAATGCCGCATCTAAACAAATGGAATGTAACGAATTAATAATAATAATAAATAAAATAAACAAATTGAATGTAACGAATTAATAATAATAATAATAATAAATAAATAAAATGGAATGTAACAAATTAATAATAATAAATAAAATAAACTTTTTTTAAATTATTTGTTACGTTCCATTTATTTAGATGCGGCATTGGTTATTTTGGATAATTTGTATAAATTTGTTGTGTTCATAAACAGGCAAATTTTGAAAGGAAATTCCAATACCTATAATTTAATAATTAGTAATAGTTATTATTTCAGAGTTGTGTTCGTTTGAAATTTTTCATTCTTTATTTTCGGAAATATTTGTTAAAACGGGTTTTCGTTAATTCCAAGGAAATTCCTATACCTATAATTGTTTCAGATTTCCGATTTTTAAGAAAACCGCATCTAAATGAATGGAACATAAAATTATTTTAAAAATAACGAATTGTGATCATAACGAATGACCTGAAAAACAAAAAGGGAAAAAAAATGAAACGGAAATGAAAACGAACACCTTTTTCGGCAGTGCACATGTCTACTGTACACAGCCTGTGCAGAGAGCAGAGCTATAGGAGGGACCCAGCAGGCTCCACCCACTACAGGCTGCCTGCAGAAAACTACCAAAGGGGGCGGAGACAAGACCAGTCTTCCTGCACAAGGAGAGAGAGCAGCAGTGAGAGGTCTTTTATTACAGGAAGTCTCGCACTGGATTACTGCATAGATCTGGAAGAAATACACAAAGATCAAGAAGAATACACGCCAAATGGATTTAGACAATATTTGCTGATCCCGAAGTTAAGCTTTAAGGAAAAGAGGAGTGAATCTCTGTATCAAAAAAATAAGTTTTACATTTTAGATTCATTTTAAGAACATATGAAATGTTAAATATGGACCAGACAGGGGAGTGTGATCAGCCCTGGGGGAAGGTATGACTTCTGAAATATCTCTGTTCCAGCCCAAGCCCAGAGGGAGGGCGCGAGTGTTATGACGACGTTGAGATGTTCCAAGAACCTCCAGCGGATACCAATGTGTATGAGGTAGACGAACCTCAACCCGGTAAGGATCACTTCTTCATTTTCAGTTGTTATTGAATGTATGTGCCCATAGTAACCTTGCTACAAAGTTATTACTGTACTTTGCAAGTCACTGTGTACTGCATTGTTCAAGAATGAGTCAGTCGAGTTCCGTACCGCGTTGGCCGCCAATTTATGCCAAATGTTTGGCGCTTCAGTGATCTGGTTATTGGCTAACCCAAAGCTGAAGTTGATTGCTTATATTTTGCCTTCCCTGGTTCCACGGGCCGTTACTTCTCCTCCCCAGCCGAACGGCAAGTGTGTCCTGAGAAACGACTGGCCAGGGAGTCCTAAGACTCCTTGGCCAATCAGCTTTCGGGACACTCTTCCTGATTGGCCGGGAGGAGAATCCTGGAAGGCAACAGCGACTATTAATTTGCTATTGTCGCAAAACTGGATGGGCTCAGGGCGCCTGATACAGTTCTCTGTCCCCCAAGCCCACCCTTTTTTGAAGCCAATTGGAGCCTTGGCCTCTAATCCTTTGCTTAACCGCTTCCCGACCGCCTCACGCAGATATACTGCGGCAGAATGGCACGGGCAGGCAAAATCGCATACCTGTACGTGGCCCTTTAATTGCCTGCCCGTGGGTCGCGCGCGCGACCCGGTCGGGAGCTCCGTGACCCCGGGCGCGGGAGAGGTCTGTGTAAACAAACCTCTCCCCGCGCTTCCTACTCTGCCTGTCATTGATCGGCTGTTCCCTGTCATCAGGAAAGCCGATCAATGACGTCAGATGTCAGCCCCGCCCCCTAATGTAGAAAAAACACACACGTCACAGCCCATAACCCCTCCCCTCCCCCTAGTGGTTAACTCTTTCACTACCACTGTCATTTATACAGGAATCAGTGCATTTAAATAGCACTGACTTCTGTATAAATGACAATGGTCCCAAAAATGTCCGATGCGTCCGCCATAATGTCGCAGTCACAATAAAAAAATCGCTGATCGCCGCCATTACTAGTTAAAAAAAATATTAATAAAAATGCTATAAAACTATCCCCCATTTTGTAAACGCTATAACTTTTGCGCAAACCAATCGCTAATTGCGATTTTTTTTTTTTTTTTTTTTTTTTTTTTACCAAAAATATGTAGAAGAATACTCATCGGCCTAAACTGAGGAAAAAAAATGTTTTTATATATTTTTTGGGGATATTTATTAGAGCAAAAAGTATCTTTTTTTGTTTATAGCACAAAAAATAAAAAACCGCAGGGGCAATCAAATACCACCAAAAGAAAGCTCTATTTGTGGGGAAAAAAAGGACGTCAATTTTGTTAGGGAGCCACGTCGCACGACCGCGCAATTGTCAGTTAAAGCGACGAAGTGCCGAATCGCAAAAAGGGGCCTGGTCCTTTGGCTGCCAATTGGTCCGGGGCTGAAGTGGTTAAAGCAGGTTTCCACTGCCTCCGACAATTTTTTATTTTTATTTTTTTTGGGGACAATTAAAATCTATTTATGGTCTAAATCTGTTACTCACATGTTCAGTTTTATTTTTTCTTCTTTGGCCATTCATTTTTCTCAATAAAAGACAGCTTTATAAAAAAGAGATCGGTTTCATCTTGCCTGTGGGCATGTGAAGCCCACAGGCATCCTCTTCCGGGATATGGTGCTGCTGATCGACCAGCATGCACCGCCCGTTCTTTCCACGATCTTGCGCATGCGCAGTAATGCGCTGTAAAGTATACAGGTTGCCATAACAACGGGCGGCGGCCCACCCCGTTGTTATGGCAACCTAGCCCTCGGTGCAGCCTACTGACTCCTGGGAAATGATGACACACCTCTCCCAGGAGCATTAGCGAGCGGAGGCACAGAGGAAAGTGACGTTTAGCCCAGGCATCATTGGAAGAGACAGATTTTGTGGGACCGCATAGCAACAGGGAGAAAAAGATAATTGAAAAAAATTTTTTTATCCAATTAATTATTTTTTTTAGCTCATTTACTGCACAGAAAACAATTTTCTTGATTTTTTTGGGGGTAAACACAACTTTATCTGCATGCCGACCAGCCACCGCAGTGGCAACATGGCTCGGCTGCACGAATCGCCGTCATGGTACGTCCGTACCATAGACGGCCACTAGGGGGCACGTGCTCTCCCACGTAGCCGATGCGAGTGCCTGTCGGTCGCAATGACCGCTGGGCTCCCGCGATCGCTCGGGGGACGCGGAGAACCAGGATCTGTGTGTGTAAACGCACAGTTTCCGGTTCTCTGAGGGGAGAAAAGACACATCATCTGTTCATACAGAGTATGAACAGCAATCTGTCATCTCCCCTGCACAACCCCCTCCCCCCTTCAGTTAGAACACATACTAGGACACACTTAACCCCTTCATTGCCCCCTAGTGGTTAACTCCTTCACTGCCAGTGACATTTTTACAGTAACCAATGCATTTTTATAGCATTGATCCCTTTTAAAAATGCCAATCGTCCCAAAAATGTGTCACATTTCTCCGACTTAATTTCGCAGATCTCCACCATTACTTCTTTCTTTCTCCTTTCTTTCTTTCTCCTTTCTTTCTTTTTCTTTCTTTCCTTTTTCTTTTTTCTTTTTCTTTTTCTTTTTCCTTTCTTTCTCCTTTCTTTCTTCCTCCCCTCGCTGAACCCCATCGAATGGGTGTGGTCAAATTTCAGAAACAGGAGGAGGACCTTAAAGTGGAGTGCCCACCAAAAAAAAAAAAAATGTGGCTTAAAAATCCTAAAAATAATTGGAAAAAAATTTTTTTTTACTCACCTCTAAATGCCTGTTGCTAGGGGGTCCATCGTAGTCTGCCACCTTGATTGCCCGGGCTAAACGTCACTTCCCCTAGGCGCTGCACAGTAATCTGGGACCTGTCATGTGTCCTAGATGAGTGAGTGTCGAATCACGGCACCGCTCGCGCATGCGCAGTGGGTGTCCGGCTGTGAAGCCACAGCCGGGTTCCCACATTAAGAATGCCGGCGCCGCGAGCGGAGCGGGGAACGAGGGGGGGGGATTATTAAAAGTCAGCAGCTGCAGTATTTGTAGCTGCTGACTTTAATTTTTTTTTTGTGGGCACCCCACTTTAAAGGGGAAATAAATACCAGGAATCCAGGGTTCAGGGGTGCGCTGTGTACAGAGTGCAGGGTTCAGGGGAACACTACGGGGAGAGTTCAGGGGTGCGCTGTGTACAGAGTGCAGGGTTCAGGGGAACACTACGGGGAGAGTTCAGGGGTGCGCTGTGTACAGAGTGCAGGGTTCAGGGGAACACTACGGGGAGAGTTCAGGGGTGCGCTGTGTACAGAGTTTCAGCATGACCAGGAGAAGTAAAAGATGAAGTGATGTTTTGACACCCAGGGCTTCTCTATATAACAAAATTATTTGCAGAAATAAGGAAATGAAACAAATGATGATGTGCGAAAAGGAAGGCAGTATATCCGACCTTCACCAAACATTCCCTGCAGGTGAATCTCCCAGCTGCTCGCTTTTTAAATGACAGCAATTGATTCTCCACCAGTCAATGTTTGAAGTCACATTCACTACAATGATCATAATGTGATTTCTTTTTTTTTATTTAATGTTTTTTGATTGCTAGAATTTCCATTTGTGTATTAAATCTTCTCGCTTCATTCTGTTTCAGGCTCTGTACATACCCGAGAGCCTCCCGGAGAGACGGAGTATGAGGTAGGTCCTTCTCTGGTACTGGGGCAGTTTGGGGGTTATGCTTGGCATAGTTAAAGCCGACCTTTCCTCCCTTTTACAAAACGTTTACATCAATGTGCATCCCTGCCTGCTGATGTGAAGGAGGGGGGGGGGGGGGTTTTAGTCGGTCAAGCCATGTTTTTGCTGTCCCTAAACCGCTCCCCCTTAAAGTGTAACCCCTCACATATACCCAGTGAAGTGACTATCCTCAGGTGGCACACAGCTATGAAACAAATCCTCCTACATAAGTTGTACCTGTCTATCTGCAGCCTTACTTCTGTTCAAAGTGCTGAATTATAAAGCTTGTCTGAGCTGTCAGAAAAAAGGGGGCAAAGAACTAAATTTACACTCCACAGAGCCCAGTGAGGAGAGCTCTGAGAGCTGACTGGAGGGAAGAGACACCCCTACCTCCTTTACTAGACATGTGCAATTTGTTTAGTCACGAATTCGTTTTCCGTTCAAATTCGTTATATTCGTTCATTCGTATCGTACGAATGAACGAATGATTTAGTAAAAATTTTAATGAATAACGAATTATCGAATCGAACGAATATGAAAAATAACGAAAATACGAAATAATTAAATTAGAAACAACAACTACGAAAGAATGAAAAAACGAAAACAGAAACAGTGAAAATACCGAACAAAGATTCAAAAATAACGAAAATCAAAATGAACGAAAAAATTAGTACATTTGTAACTTTTTTTTTTTTTTGTTGAATTGGTAATTTTCCGTGTCTCTTACAATGGCGCTGCTTAACGTGCCTCGAATGGATTGAACGAAAAAATTCGTACATTCGTAACTTTTTTTAATTTTTTTTTTGTCGATTCGTAATTTTCCGTGTCTCTTACAATGTAATAATAGCATACACATTACATAAAAGTATGAATTATGCTCCAATTACGAATCTACGAAAACAATGTTACGAAAGTACGAATAAATCAATCTTACGAAAGTACGAATGTAACTAAATCCACGAAAATACGAATGCGTCCGAATAAAAAATACAATGAAAATACGAATTTCGAATAAATGAAAATTAGACTAACGGAAAAACAAATCAACGAAAAAATAACTCTACGAAAATACGAACGAGTCCGAATACGAACACCGACGACTTACGAATTTACGAATCAACGGAAACGAACAGAAACGAAACAAAACTAAACAAATTTTTCTATTGTGCACATGTCTATCCTTTACACAGGAACAGAGCCGAGGCTGTCAATCACAGGCTGAGTGCTGGAGCCCTCCCCCGTCACCATTTTTCTCTTGGTGTCAGAATAACTTGTCAGAAGCAGATAGCAGAGGAAGGGGGCAGCAGACAGAAATGGCACTCAGTGCTCTGGATTGAGACAAGCACACACTATAGAGGGATATGCTTAGTTCATATTTCATGTCTGAGGTTTACAACCACTTTAAGCGGCAGAGGGAGCGGACGGGGTGCACATATCCGGAATGTAAAGTTCATACTTCGGTGAAGATATATGGAGCTCTAATTTCTGTCCCCGGCCGGTCCGTCTGGTCTGTCCGCATTCTGTGAATTCTCCGAAATGAAATTCTTTGCAAATGTTGAAACCTTCACTTTTTGTTACACGACTTTATGCAAATGTTTTCTTTTTGTCAGGTTGCAGAAGAAAATAAAGCTTTTCGGTAAGATTCTTCCCCTTTGTACAGTAATCCTTAGATTTGGCTCTGTGTGTTTTTTGTTACAAACGATCTAACTACAAAAATCTACAATGTTACCGCAGAGACACTCCACTAGTTCTGGGGATAGTATGGAAAAAAAAAAAAAAAAAAGAACTAAAAAAAGAAAAACAATTTTTACATTTTTTTTTTTTTTTCTACACTTTGATTATACAATAATCATCACTGTAATAAGCAATCATTTCTGTGTTTGACATCCATTAACTGCCTCCCGCCCGGGGCGGCTCTTGTTCTGGGACAACATCCTATGACGGCGCCCAGTTTAGCCACGACCACGCGCCCGCTCCCGGGGACACGGCGTGACTCCGATCTCGGCAAAGATCTCCGGTCGGGGCTCTTTACCGATGTGATCAACTGTGTCCAATCACAGCCGGTCACATGTAAACAAGGAGATACCATTTATCGGCTCTCCTCGCCTGACAGGTTGAGAGGAGAGTCAATCGGCGGTATCTCCCCACAGGGGAAACGTGTATAGGTAATCAGGGCACTGATCACCAGTGCTCCGATTACAATGCAACCCTAACAGTGCCCATCAGTGATACCACTCTGTGCCCATCAGTGCTACCCATACATGACACCTATATGTGCTGCCCATCACTGCTGCATATTAGTGCCTCCTTATTATTGCCACCCATCAGTACCCATCACTGCTGCATATCAGTGCCTCCCCATCAGTGCACATAACTGCTGCATATTGGTGCCTCCCCATCACTGCCCATCACTGCTGCATATTAGTGCCTCCTCATCAGTGCCGCCCCTTAAGGTGCCCATCACTCCTGCATATTGGTGACTCTTCATTAGTGCCACCCATCAGTGCCCATCACTGCTGCATATCAGTGCCACCCATCAGTGCCCATAACTGCTGCATATTGGTGCCTCCCCATCAGTGCCCATCACTGCTGCATATCAGTGCCTCCTCATCAGTGCCCATCACTGCTGCATATCAGTGCCTCCTCATCAGTGCCCATCAATGCTGCATATCAGTGCCTCCTCATCAGTGCCCATCACTGCTGCATATCGGTGCCGCCCATCAATGCTGCATATTAGTGCCTCCCCATCAGTGCCGCCCATCAATGCTGCATATTAGTGCCTCCCCATCAGTGCCGCCCATCAGTGCCCATCACTGCTGCATATCGGTGCCTCCCATCAGTGCCCATCACTGCTGCATATTAGTGCCTCCTCATCAGTGCTGCCCATCAGTGCCCACCACTGCTGCATATCGGTGCCTCCTTATCAGTGCCCACCACTGCTGCATATCCGTGCCACCCATCAGTGCCCAGCACTGCTGCATATCAGTGCCAATCAGCGCACATCAATGAAGGAGAAAAATTACCCGTTTTGCAAAATTTTCTGACAAACTAAGAAAAACTTTTTTATTTAGTTATTTTTTTAACTTTTTTTTTTTTTTTTCAGAATGTTTTGGATTTTTTATTTCTTTTTGTAAAAAATGAAAAACCCAGCAGTAATGAAATGCCACCAAAAGAAAGCTCTATTTGTGTGAAGAAAATGATGACAAATGTCATTTGGGTACAGTGTTGCATGACCACACAATTGTCATTCAAATTGTGACAGCGCTTAAAAGGTGAAAACTGGCCTGGGCAGGAAGGGGGTGAAAGTGTAGTGATGGCTGCGATTTGACCCTGTACCATGTGATCACATTGACCAATCCAGAGATTACAATGGTAAGCAATGACATATGAATGAAAGCCATTGTTTTCAACTGGACAAGTGATTACTGTGATTGGTCACAGCGATCACATGGTACCAGGGCCAGTCACAGCGGCCTAGTACTCTGATCATTGTGTTTAGAGATCGTGCCGCTGCCTGTCCCCGGGGGAGCGCGCCTCCGAGAGGCTGTACCGGTACGTCTTCCCAGAGTGATGGCTAAGCAATACCTTTTAGCCTGTGATTGGGCAGTGAAAGAGCAGCAGCACATTAGTCCTCTTCCTGCCCTCCTTTCCTGTATGTCGGCTCACAGACCGCACTGTGCAAAGCAACAAAGCTCTGAGTGCTGCTCCTCCCCCCCCCCCCCCTCCCAGTCTGAGTGCTACTGTACAGGGGAATATAGGAAGCTAATATAAATATACATTTAGGTACTTATGTTGGTGTAAAAATTCCATATAGTGATGGACAGAATAACTATAACCTGTGGTCTGGGCTGGGGATTGTGTAAAAACAAAAATAAACAATCCTCTAGACTTGATTTGACTTGACTTTTTTTTTTTTTTTTAGAGGATCCAGAAATCTGAATGGCACCTACCCCGGATTTAGATCTTCTGTGCCTGAAGACCATTACAGGTAAGTGGATCACCCCTCACTGCAGCCGTCTTTGTAATTCTGAGTAGGTGATTGGGGAAGGTGAGATGAATAAAATGGAATTCTACAAGTAGGTGAAGGCTTAATATTTAAAGGGGCACTCCTGACCGCCTCCTGCACATATACGTCGGCAGAATGGCACGGCTAGGCAAAAGCACGTACAGGTACGTTGCCCTTTAATTGCCTAGCGGTCGCGACCCAGTCGAGAGATCCGTGACCACGGCCGCGGGACATGCGGACCCGATCGCCGCTGGTATCCCGTGATCGGGTCACAGAGCTGAAGAACGGGGAGAGGTCTGTGTAAACAAACCTCTCCCCGCGCTTCCTACTCTGCCTGTCATTGATTGGCTGTTCCTGGTCATCGGGAAAGCCGATCAATGACGTCAGATGTCAGCCCCGCCCACTAATGTTAAAAAAAAAAAAAACACAACACGTCACAGACCATAACCCCTCCCCCTAGTGGTTAACTCTTTCACTGCCAGTGTAATTTATACAGGAATCAATGCATTTAAATAGCATTGATCGCTGTATAAATGACAATGGTCCCAAAAATGTGTCAAAAATGTCCGATGTGTCCGCCATAATGTCGCAGTCACAATAAAAATCGCTGACTAGTAAAAGTACTAGTAAAAAAGAAAAAAATTATAAAAATGCTATAAAACTATCCCCTATTTTGTAAACGCTTAACTTTTGCGCAAATCAATCAATAATCGCTAATTGCGATTTTTTTTATTTATTTTATTTTTTACCAAAAATATGTAGAAGAATGCGTATCGGTTTAAACTGAGGGAAAAAAAAAATTTTCATATTTATTATAGCAAAAAATATTTGAATTTTTTTTTTCAAAATTGTCGCTCTATTTTTGTTTATAGCGCAAAAAATAAAAACCGCAGAGGTGATCAAATACCACCAAAAGAAAGCTCTATTTGTGGGAAAAAAAGGATGCCAATTTTGTTTGGGAGCCACGTCGCACGAATCGCAAAAAGGGGGCCTGGTCCTTTGGCTGCCAATTGGTCCGGGGCTGAAGTGGTTAAACAAACACAAAAACGTTGCAGTTGTTTAGAAGATGTGTCCCACCAGACTCCACTATTAATGTGGTTTGCGCACATGTGAGCTAAATCCCTCCGTGGGATTCTTCTTTTCGTCAGGAAGGAGGTAAAAGTGTAGGGGTTGCTGTGATCGGCCCTGTACCATGTGATCACATTGACCAATTAGAGATTGCAATACTAAGGGAGCATGGGGCACCCCCCCCCCAATCATCCATGCATCCGGGTCACCATGGATTCCAATGGTTAAGCACCTTATTGGAGCCAGAGGCTTCAAAATACGATGTGTTTGGGGCGCAGAGAATGCGACCCGAGCCTACCCAGGTGTGTTACAATAGCGAATGAATACATTGTTAATGACACCCCCAGATAGGTTCACAGTGCGAACAGGAATGGGATCGCATAGGTGAGAACGCCCATGTGCTTCAATTTCAGTGAAGGAAGAAAAAACACTTCTGCACTTTTTTTTTTTCCTGCAAATTTAATGCGAGTTCAGCCATACAACTGTATGGCTGACCTCGCATCTCGCAGACATCGCATGTGATCGGCAGCTGCAGTGCGGGTGCGAATCGCATGCCATGTCTAAGATCACGCTAGTATGAAACTGGGCTTAAGGTGGTGCGACTTAGTCGCACAGATATGGTTATCATTGGGAATGATGGGGTATGACTTGTCATGCAATTCTGATGTCCAAAGTCGCAGGAAAAAGTTGCACAAGTGTGAAGGGGGCCGAATGCATTCTCTGCATTAAAGTTAAAAGACCTTCAATGCAGTGTCTCTCTCCCTCCTCATTTGGCTGAGGCAGGAGCAGGGACCCAAGAAGAGCAATGGTGGCTGGTGCTCTATTTTTGAGGGGGTGGGAAAAAAAAACTCTCGCCCCCAATCCCCCATTCGTTTGTTCAAACCAACCCCTGTCGCTCGCCGTCTGTCTGCCCATCAGCCCTGCACTTACCCCATCCAGGTCATGGGCAATTTCAGCGGCTTCCCCCTGCGTCTCCTCCATGGCACCTACCCTCCCCCCCACTCCTGGGCAATACCATTGGTTCTCCTCTCGGCCAATTGGGCTTCTTCCTGATTGGCCGGGAGGAGAAGCAGAAAGACCATAGCAAAAAATAATTTGCTATTGTCACACAACTGGGTGGGCTTGTGTGCGCCCCGAGCCCACCCTTTTTTTTTAAAGCCAATTAGAGCCTCAGGCTCTAATCACGTGCTTCAAAAAAAAAACATTATAACCTATGCGTCCGGCCCCCTGCATGTAGATTAGGGGGCTGGATGCATGGATTGGGGGGCGGTGCCCCTGCACCCTGTATGAGTGCCCGTCACTGGTAGGGATGAGCCGAACACCCCCGGGTTCGGTTCGCACCAGAACCTTCGAACCGACCGAAAGTTTGCGCGAATTTTCGAACCCTATACGTTATAATGGACGCGAACGTTCGAAATCAAAAGTGCTAATTACAACGGCCAATATGCATGTTAATGTCATAAAACAGGTTTGGGGACCCGGGTCCTGCCCCAGGGGACATATATCAATGCAAAAAGAACTTTTAAAAACTAACGTTTTTTCGGGAGCAGTCATTTTAATGATGCATAAAGTGAAAAAAAAAAAGTGAAATTTTCCTTTAAATATGGTACCTGGGGGGTGTCTAAAGTATGCCTGTGAAGTGGCATGTGTTTCCCGTGTTTAGAACTGTCCTTGCACAAAATGACATTTGTAAAGGAAAAAAGAAGCCATTTAAAACCACTTGCGGCTTTAGGTTTGTTCTTAAGTAGAATCTGAACAGGTACATTATGAAGTGTAGCTCCATCCCAAAAAAATATATTTTTAAGCTTTTTGGAGAACATAGGGAGGGGTTATCACCCCTGTAACATTTGCTGTCTTTGCACATCTGTTCAGAACATGTCACCTCACTTTCCGTCCCAATGACAAATGTTTTTGGAAAAAGTGGGGTTTTAATTGAAACAAGGATTGGTGATAAAGTATCAGTAGAGAGGAGATACCTTTTTCCCAAATTAAATCTAACAGGATAGAATTTCCCTTCCTAGGGTAGATTTCCTCTCACTTCCTGTTTTCTCTTTCCATTTGCAAGTAGGAGTCGTTTGTAAGTTGGATGTTTGAAAGTAGGGGCCTGGCGTATATACTCTGCAGAAATTTGCCCTATTAGATGTTGGTGTAGCCACAAGACTGGTGGGCACAGGAATGGGCCCTGCTGTGAGTTAATAGATCAAGATTTGTAATTGCATGCACCTGTTGAACAGGGCAGAAAAATTGGGGGTGGTGGTGGTGGTGGACGGTGTTGCCACAAGACTGTAAGCTCTCACAGTTACTCTTGGTGGGCGCAGGAATGGGCCCTGCTGTGAGTTATTAGATCAAGATTTGTAATTGCAAGCACCTGATGAACAGGGCAGAAAAATTGGACCTTTGGCGGTGGTGGTGGACGGTGTTGCCACAAGACTGTAAGCTCTCACAGTTACTCTTGGTGGGCGCAGGAATGGGCCCTGCTGTGTGTTATTAGATCAAGATTTGTAATTGCAAGCACCTGATGAACAGGGCAGAAAAATTGGGCCTTTGGCGGTGGTGGTGGACGGTGTTGCCACAAGACTGTAGGCCCTCATAGTTACTCTTGGTGGGCGCAGGAATGGGCCCTGCTGTGAACTATTAGATCAAGATTTGTAATTACCCGCCCCTGTTAAACAGGGGCTGAAAAATTGTGCCTTAGGCACTGGTGCTGGTGCCACAACACTGCAACCCCTCACAGATACTGTACTTGGAGCACAGCAGTCACACGTGTTGCGAAGCATTTTTTTAAAAAATTGTAAGTACACGCCCCTGTTAAACAGGGGCTGAAAAATTGTGCCTTAGGCACTGGTGCTGGTGCCACAACACTGCAACCCCTCACAGATACTGTACTTGGAGCACAGCAGTCACACGTGTTGCGAAGCATTTTTTTATAAAAATTGTATGTACACGCCCCTGTTAAACAGGGGCTGAAAAATTGTGCCTTAGGCACTGGTGTGGTGGCATGGATCATTGAGGAGGAGGAAGAGGATAGTCAGTGAACATAAGAGGACAGTCACTCAGCATCAGCATAGGCAGTCTTGAAGGGATGTGATATTAAAAATTATTCGGTTATATCCGCCTCAGGTGCCTGGTAGCTGGTGGTGATCCAAGACTGATTCATTTTGATGAAGGTCAGTCGATCAACCGAGGCGGTGGACAGGCGCACCCTATGATCGGTGACAAATCCTCCAGCAGCACTGAATGTGCGTTCGGAAAGAACGCTGGAGGCAGGACAGGCCAGTAGCTCAATTGCATACTGTGCAAGCTCTGGCCAGTGATCCATCCTCAGGACCCAGTAAGCCAGAGGATTTTCGGTGGGAAAGGTGTCCAAGTCTGACCTTGCCCCAAGGTATTCCTGCACCATGTATATCAGACGCTGGCGATGGTTGCTGGAACCGATCATACCTTGGGGCTGCGGACTAAAAAAATTGTCTGAACGCATCGGTCAGACGTCCACCTTCCCCAGCGCTCCTTCTGCTACTGACCGAAGCCTCAGCAACTCGTCGCCCAGGACCAGGAGTTTGTAGCCTCCCAGTTTCTGGGAACGCGTTGCACAGACCTTTCTGCAAGGCCTCCCTGAGATGTCTCATCCTCTGCTCCCTCTGCGACGGCAAGATAAGGTCCGCAACCTTACCCTTGTACCGTGGATCAAGGAGAGTGGCCAGCCAGTAATGGTCCCTCTCCTTGATCCGAAGAACACGAGGATCCTTCCGCAGGCTTTGCAGGATCAGGGAGGCCATGCAGCGTAGGTTAGCTGAGGCATTCGGTCCGGAGTCTTCTGGGTCACTGAGGATGACATGATCGCCAGCCACCTCCTCCCAGCCACGTACAAGTCCACTGGTTTGTTGGGACTGTACATCATCCCTAAAAGACTGCTGCTGCTGATGCTGAGTGCCAGGCTCCACCTCCATGCTCACACAATCCTCCTCCTCCTCCTCCTCCTCCTCCTCCTCCTCCTCCTCCTCCTCCTCCTCCTCATCCTCTTCCTGTGTGATGGGTGGGACAGAAGGAACACTGTCCGGATAAAGGGGGCCTTGAGAGGCAAGGAAGTCCTCCTCTTCCTGCCTCTGTTCTGCCTCAAGTGCCCTGTCCATTATCCCACGCAGCGTATGCTCCAACAGGTGGACAAGAGGGACAGTGTCACTGATGCATGCACTGTCACTGCTCACCATCCTCGTGGCCTCCTCAAATGGTGAGAGGACAGTGCATGCATCCCTGATCATGCTCCACTGACGTGGGGAAAAAAAACCAAGCTCCCCTGACCCTGTCCTGGTGCCATAGTCGCAAAGGTACTCATTGATGGCCCTCTGCTGCGTGTGCAGTCGCTGCAGCATGGCCAACGTTGAGTTCCACCTGGTGGGCATGTCACATATTAGGCGGTTCTTGGGCAGGTTAAGCTCCTTTTGCAGCTCAGTCAGCCGAGCACTGGCATTATAAGATCGGCGGAAATGCACACAGACTTTCCTGGCCTGCCTCAGGACATCCTGTAAGCCTGGGAACCTGCCCAAGAACCGCTGCACCACCAGGTTGAGGACGTGAGCCATGCAGGGCACATGGGTGAGCTGCCCCTGTCGCAGGGCGGAGAGGAGGTTGGTGCCATTGTCAGAAACGACCATTCCTGGCTTAAGCTGACGTGGCGTCAACCACCTCTCGGCCTGCCCCTGCAGAGCTGCCAGAACCTCTGGCCCAGTGTGGCTCCTGTCCCCCAAACACACCAGCGCAAGCACGGCATGGCATCTTTTTGCCTGCGTACTTGCGTAGCCCCTTGTACGCCTACGGAGCACCGCTGGTTCCAAGGACAGAGCACTGGAGGAAGAAGAAGAGGAGGGGGTGGAGGAGAGAGGTGTGTCACAACCAGTAGCAGTAGTAGCGTTTTGGAGGCGTGGTGGCGGAACAACCTCCAACACTACTGCACCTTGTCCTGCATCCCTCCCAGCTGCCAATAGAGTGACCCAATGGGCCGTGAAAGAAAGGTACCGTCCCTGTCCATGCCTGCTGGACCATGAGTCAGCGGTAATATGCACCTTACCGCTGACCGCCCTGTCCAGCGAGGCATGGACATTGCCTTCCACATGCCGGTAGAGAGACGGAATCGCCTTCCGTGAGAAAAAGTGGCGTTTGGGAACCTGCCACTGAGGAACCGCACATTGAACAAACTCACGGAAGGGGGCCGAGTCTACCAACTGAAAAGGCAGCAGTTGAAGTGCTAGCAATTTAGCCAAGCTAGCATTCAACCGCTGGGCATGTGGATGGCTGGGAGTGTACTTCTTTCTACGGTCCAGCAGCTGGGGCAGGGAAATTTGCCTGCTGCAATCGGACGTCGGTGTACTGCAAGTACTTGGTTGTGACACACCTAATTCTACACCTTCAGTCCTCTCAGAGCAGCTTTCAGAGAGGACTGAAGGTGTAGTGGGGATGGAGATCCCAGCTGATGAGGAGCAAGGAGGGGTCCGCTTAGTTCTTTGGTGTGGGTCTTTTATGTGTGCCTGCCAACGAGCTGCATGGCAGGTCGACATATGTCTGGTCATGCTTGTGGTGCCCAAGCGGCTGATGTTTTTGGCCACGCGAGATACGCTTGAGACAAATATTGCAAATAGCAGTGGTGCGATCTGATGTACTCGTCTCAAAAAAGGCCCACACCAAAGAACTTTTCTGATAACGTGCAGAGGCAGCGCCCTGCACAGGCGGAGCTCTGCGGTCTTGTACAGTTGCTGTGCTGGCCTCTACCTGGCCTCCAGGGGGCATCCTGCCTCGTTGGACATGTGACGCCGCATCCTCCTCCTCCTCGTCCTCCTCCTCATCCTCTCTCCCTTCAGGCACCCACGTGGAGTCAGTGACCTCATCATCCCCTCCCTCTTCACCACTAGAGCAAACCTGGCAGTAAGCTGCAGCTGGTGGAACAGTACTGCCAGATTCCTCAAGCTGGGTATCATCATCCGAGCCTTCGAATCGTTGGGCATCCTCCTGGAGCATGTACCCAACACTGTGCTCAAAGAGTTCGGGGGACTCCTCAGGAGGACATGGTGGGTCTAGGGAAGGGGTGGCTGATGATGCTCTGCCAGTACCCTGAGCCTGGGTGAGAGAGGATGAGGAGGATGAGGAGGGCTTGGTCATCCATTCTACCAAGCCTTCAGCATGATGCGGCTCCACATGTCCAGCTGCCGAAAACAAAGACGCGCGTGTCCCATGGCCACGTGCTGATGACGATGCACGACCACGTCCACGTCCACGTCCACTAGAAACAGAGCCTGCCTGCCCTGTGTTCTTGGCTCTGCACGCTCTGCCTCCCCTTGGCGGTCTTCCAGCCATTGTAGTCGGTAGTCCTGTGGGTGCTGCTGAGAAGAATATATAGGAGCTCTGTGTGATGCCACTAACACACTAGAAGTCCTATGGGTGCTTCTGCAAAGAAAATAGAGGAGCTCTGTGTGATGCCACTAACACACTAGAAGTCCTGTGGGTGCTGCTGAGAAGAAAATATAGGAGCTCTGTGTGATGCCACTAACACACTAGAAGTCCTATGGGTGCTTCTGCAAAGAAAATAGAGGAGCTCTGTGTGATGCCACTAACACACTAGAAGTCCTATGGGTGCTTCTGCAAAGAAAATAGAGGAGCTCTGTGTGATGCCACTAACACACTAGAAGTCCTGTGGGTGCTTCTGCAAAGAAAATAGAGGAGCTCTGTGTGATGCCACTAACACACTAGAAGTCCTGTGGGTGCTTCTGCAAAGAAAATAGAGGAGCTCTGTGTGATGCCACTAACACACTAGAAGTCCTATGGGTGCTTCTGCAAAGAAAATAGAGGAGCTCTGTGTGATGCCACTAACACACTAGAAGTCCTGTGGGTGCTGCTGAGAAGAAAATATAGGAGCTCTGTGTGATGCCACTAACACACTAGAAGTCCTGTGGGTGCTGCTGAGAAGAAAATATAGGAGCTCTGTGTGATGCCACTAACACACTAGAAGTTCTGTGGGTGCTTCTGGGAAGAAAATATAGGTCTGTGTGATGGGACTAACACACTTCAAGTCCTATAGGTGCTTCTGGGAACAAAATATATGATCTCTGTGTGATGGGACTAACACACTTCAAGTCCTATGGGTGCTTCTGGGAACAAAATATATGATCTCTGTGTGATGGGACTAACACACTTCAAGTCCTATAGGTGCTTCTGGGAAGAAAATGTAGGTCTGTGTGATGGGACTAACACACTTCAAGTCCTATAGGTGCTTCTGGGAACAAAATATATGATCTCTGTGTGATGGGACTAACACACTTCAAGTCCTATGGGTGCTTCTGGGAAGAAAATATAGGTCTGTGTGATGGGACTAACACACTTCAAGTCCTATAGGTGCCTCTGGGAACAAAATATATGATCTCTGTGTGATGGGACTAACACACTTCAAGTCCTATGGGTGCTTCTGGGAAGAAAATATAGGTCTGTGTGATGGGACTAACACACTTCAAGTCCTATAGGTGCCTCTGGGAACAAAATATATGATCTCTGTGTGATGGGACTAACACACTTCAAGTCCTATAGGTGCTTCTGGGAAGAAAATATAGGAGCTCTGCCTGCCTGCCACGAACACACTACAAGTCCTATAGGTGCTTCTGGGAACAAAATATAGGAGCTCTGCCTGCCTGCCACGAACACACTACAAGCCCCTCTTTCTAAATCAATCTTTCTAAATGAATCTATCTAACTCAATCTCTCTAAGTAAATCTCTCTAACTAACTAAATCCAGCAGAGTGACACAGAACGATCCTGCTCTATCTACGCCGGAACAGCATGTGACCGGCGCAGACGGCGTGGCGGCCTTTTATAGGGGGGGCGTGTACTAAAGCCCCTGAGCTGTAATTGGCTACAGGCGTCCTGCCTGTAGCCAATTATGGCTCTTCGAGTTTCCGGCGCTGTGATTGGCCAAGCATGCGGGGTCACAGTGCATGCTTGGCCAATCATCAGCCAGCAATGCACTGCGCCGGCCGCGCCGGCCGCAATGCATTGCGGGGCCGCTCGCATCACACGAACGTGATGCGAGCGGCCAAAATAGTTCTGGGCTCGCCGAGCGAGCGAACACCCGGTGCTCGATGCGAACATGGGTTCGCATCGAGCACCGGGCCCATCCCTAGTCACTGGGCAAGAGGAGGATCGGGGCCACTCTGTGCAAAACAATTACACAGAGCAGGTGAGTATAACATGTCTGTTTTAAGAAAAGGGGCGGTGGGGGGGGGGAGAATAAAGGTTTACAATCATGGCTGCCCATAGATTATTCAAGAAAAGGGGCGGTGGGGGGGGGGAGAATAAAGGTTTATCAATCATGGCTGCCCAGTATTGTATTCCTAAGATTGAAATAGTTTTGTATGTACAGCAGCTTTGGTCTGAACGAAATGAACGGACCTAAGCGAGGTGGATAGAGGAATCCTCCCCACTCTGCTGTCAAAACACAATGAACAATGGCTGCAGCCACCAATCGGCAACCGTTTTTAAAACATTCCTGTTCAACAGAAGTTTAATGTTGGATCGACCTGTTGAACTGGGTGAATTTCGATCCATCTATGGCCAGGTCCAAGGCCTGGTTCACACCTGTTGCAGTCTTGTATTGTATTCCTAAGATTGTAATAGTTTTGTATGTACAGCAGCTTTGTATAGTAAAAGCACATTTACACACTGCAGAAGTCTCAGCTTCCTTGTTATACCACAAAGTCACCTTGCTAGATAGACGCAAGCAAAACAACATCCAGGAACAGGAGTGAGACTACCAAGGAAGAGGGCATCGACTGTCCCTGATTTGTCCCTCTGTCCCTCTTTCCTCCTCATTTCTCCCTCATTTTGGTCTGATCCATATAGTTGTATATAAAATGCACTTTTTATCTCTCAAAGTGTTCCCCAGCGCTAAACCTTTCATCCAAATTCTAAATTGTGCAGTTGTACATTTTAAAAGCCAATATAAAGGAATAGTAGTGGTTTTTTTGGGTGGGGGGGTTCATTCTCCTTTTAAGGGGGTGTGGCAGGGGGTGTGTCCCATGCCTACATACGTTTTCTGGTAGGTGTCCCTCATTCCCATCTGCAAATGTTGTGGTGTGCATCACTAGGAACGGATCTGTCACCTAACCTGCCAACAGCAGCCAGATATGTACAAATTCAGTTTTGAGTGGATTGACACTTTGCATTATTTTCTCCATCGGCCCATCCCCCACAGTTTTATTATTATTATTATTATTATTATTATATATTTTTTTTTTTTTTTTGTATCACTTGACCCTCCCTGTTAGATTGTAAGCTCTATTCCTCCTCCATTGAATTGTATTGAAACTGTACTGTCTGCCCCCATATTGTAAAGTGCTGCACAAACTGTTGGCACTATATATAAATCCTGTATAATAATAATAGTTTTCCATAACTCATTCTCACTATATGGTTATGATTGTTCTTTTTTTTTTTTTTTTTTTTTTTATATTTTTTTTTTTATTATTATTATTATTTTTTTTTTTTTTCAAAACTCTGAAAGCACTGGGACTCTGGACGCAAGCAGGGGTACCCTTCCACGGTGTGACTCCACAGAAGGAAAAATGTCCAAAAGTGAACAGGCATTTCGAAAAAAGTACAAGGTAATATTTTTAAAATCATATTTCTGCAGAAATCCTCTGAACACCAAAAAAAAAGTTTATTTATATATGTGTGTGTGTGTATAATGTCCTGCCCCTTGTCCACCATTGTGATATAAGATGCGTATGCATTAGTTATGTATGTGTATGTATGTATGTGTGTAATAAATATATATGTGTGTGTGTGTGTGTGTGTGTGTGTGTGTGTGTATATAACCATCAGTGTTGGTCATCTTACTTTAAAAAAGTAATTAGTTAAGTTATAAATTACTTCTCCCAAAAAGTAATTGCGTTAGTAACTCAGTTACTACATTGGAAAAGTAATTAGTTACTCAGCAAAGTAACTGACTTTTTTTTTTTAATATTCTATACGCGTAACTAAGGGGCGGGTCTAGTATTACTCTAACCAAGGGGCGCATTTATTATTGTTATATATCGTGTAACCAAGGGGCTGCTCTATTATTACTCTAACCAAGGGGCAGATCTGTTATAGCGTGTAAGCAAGGGGCGGGTCTATTATTATTATATCGTGTAAGGGGCGGATTTCTACAGAAGAGGGCGAATGTTAAATTAATGGGCAGAGCTCGATATATAACAATAATAATAAATGCGCCCCTTGGTTACAGTAATACTAGACCCGCGCCTTACTTACACGATAGACGCCCCTTGCAGAGTAGCACGAGCATCGGGAGCGTGCGGCATCGCCTCGTACAATTACATGTTAACTGCGCCTGCGCGGTGTAGAGTTCACTCAGAGCTGTTTAGGTTCGGCAATTTTCGGAAGCTCCGTAGTCCTTCGTACCGTGCAAGCGCTGCGCCTGCGCAGTACAGGGGGTCCTTATCCGGCAGGGGAACTTTTTCGGCAGGACACCGGAATTACACTACTGCCATCTAGTGGCGGTAGATGTAATTGGGGTAACTAAGCCAAAGTAATGGGAACTGAGTTACCATGAGGGGAAAAGTAATCAGTTAGATTACTCGTTACCCTCTAAAGTAACTGCGTTACGTAACTCGGTTTATTTTAACTCAGTTACTTACATCACTGATAACCATGCACTCTGTAGATAC
Source organism: Lithobates sylvaticus (assembly GCA_028564925.1). Taxonomy (NCBI): domain Eukaryota; kingdom Metazoa; phylum Chordata; class Amphibia; order Anura; family Ranidae; genus Lithobates; species Lithobates sylvaticus. The sequence continues at coordinate 266,224,006 of CM053032.1, forward strand.
CCTGTAATGGGAGATTGTTTCCAGCTGGAGGAACCAGGAAGTCATAAGGACCAAGCAGTGGTTTGCAGGATGGGATACTGGAGGCGATCGAATCTTACCAGCTAGACTTGTTGCTTCCAGCTGTGCTGGTTCCTCACGTCTTGAACATTCACCGATCAGCCATAACATTATTACCAGCCACCTAATATTGAGTAGGTCCCCATTTTTTACCACCAAAACAGCCCTGACCTCTGAAGGTATAATGTATCTGACACCAAGTTGTCAGTAGCAGATCCTTTAGGTCCTGTATGTTGGGAGGCGGGGCCTCCATGGATTGGACTTGTTTCTCCAGCACATCCCACAGATACTTAATGGATTGAGATCTGGAGAATTTGAAGGCCAAGTCAACACCCTGAACTCGTTGTGCTCCTCAAACTGTTCTTGAACCCTTTTTGCAGTGTGACAGGGCTAGAGTTGCCGCCTCATCCCTTTTAAACCCGAACACATATGAATCACACAGGTTCTGAGGCTAATTTTAATGCAGATAAGGCACCAAGTGAGTTTAATTACCACCTTAATCAGCCACAGAACCTGTGTAATTATTATGTGTTCGGTTTTAAAGGGATGAGGTGGCAAACCTAGGCAGGGCACATTATCTTGCTGAAAGAGGCCACCGCCATCCGGGAATACTGTTTACATGAAGGGGTGTACTTGGTCAGACACAATTTTTAGGTAGGCGGTACGCGTCAAGTAACATCCACATGAATGGCAGGAGCCAAGGTTTCCCAGCAGGACATTGCCCAAAGCATAACACTGCCTCCACTGGCTTGCCTTCTTCCCATACTGCATCCTGGTGCCATCTCTTCCCCAGGTAAGTGATGCGCACACAAACTCGGCCATCCACATAATGAAAAGAAAATGCGATTCATCAGACCAGGCCACCTTCTTCCATTCCTCCGTGGTCCAGTTCTGATGCTCATGCCCATTGCAGGGGCTTTTGGCTGTGGACACGGGTCAGCATGGGCACCCTGACCGGTCTGTGGCTACACAGCCCCATACACAACAAATTGCGATGCTCTGTGTGTTCTGACACCTTTTTATATCAGAGCCAGCATTCACTTTTACAGCAATTTGAGCTCCAGTAGCTCTTCTATTGGATCAGACTACACGGGCCAAGCCTTCTCTTCCCACCTCAATCAATGGGCCTTCCCTCCCCAAATACGTCAATGGGCCTTCCCTCCCCAAATACGTCAATGGGCCTTCCCTCCCCAAATACGTCAATGGGCCTTCCCTCCCCAAATGCGTCAATGGGCCTTCCCTCCCCAAATACGTCAATGGGCCTTCCCTCCCCAAATACGTCAATGGGCCTTCCCTCCCCAAATACGTCAATGGGCCTTCCCTCCCCAAATACGTCAATGGGCCTTCCCTCCCCAAATACGTCAATGGGCCTTCCCTCCCCAAATACGTCAATGGGCCTTCCCTCCCCAAATACGTCAATGGGCCTTCCCTCCCCAAATACGTCAATGGGCCTTCCCTCCCCAAATACGTCAATGGGCCTTCCCTCCCCAAATACGTCAATGGGCCTTCCCTCCCCAAATACGTCAATGGGCCTTCCCTCCCCAAATACGTCAATGGGCCTTCCCTCCCCAAATACGTCAATGGGCCTTCCCTCCCCAAATGCGTCAATGGGCCTTCCCTCCCCAAATGCGTCAATGAGCCTTGGCCACCAATGACCCTGTCACCGGTTCTCAGTTTTTCCTTCCTTGGACCACTTTTGATCAGTCCTGACCACTGCAGAACTGGGAACATCCAACAGGAGCTGCAGTTTTGGAGTTGCTCGGACCAAGACGTCCAGCCATTACAATTTGGTCACTTGTCAAACTTGCTCAAATCCTTGCTTATCCCACCCACTTTCAGGTGACATAGCGAGATAGTCAACATGGTTCACTTTACCTATCAGTGGTCATAATGTTATGGCTGATCACCATATGGCGTTGTCCTTTAACCACTTCAGCCCCGGACCAATTGGCAGCCAAAGGACCAGGCCCCTTTTTGCGATTCGGCACTGCGCCGCTTTAACTGACAATTGCGCGGTCGTGCGACGTGGCTCCCAAACAAAATTGGCGTCCTTTTTTTCCCACAAATAGAGCTTTCTTTTGGTGGTATTTGATCGCCCCTGCGGTTTTTATTTTTTGCGCTATAAGCAAAAATAGAGCGACAATTTTGAAAAAAATGCAATATTTTTTACTTTTTGCTATACTAAATATCCCCAAAAAATATATAAAAAACGTTTTTTTTCCTCAGTTTCGGCCGATACGTATTCTTCTACATATTTTTGGTAAAAAAAATCGCAATTAGCGACTCTTGATTGGTTTGCGCAAAAGTTATAGCGTTTACAAAATAGGGGATAGTTTTATAGCATTTTTATTAATATTTTTTTTTTACTAGTAATGGCGGCGATCAGCGATTTTTTTATTGTGACTGCGACATTATGGCGGACACATCGGACATTTTTGACACATTTTTGGGACATTTGTCATTTATACAGCAATCAGTGCTATTTAAATAGCACTGATTCCTATGTAAATGACAGTTGTAGTGAAGGGGTTAACCACTAGGGGGCGGGGAGGAGTCAGTGTGACGTGTGTGTTTTTTTTACAGTAGGGGGGCGTGGCTGTATGTCTGACATCATTGATCGGCGTTCCCGATGACAGGGAACCGCCGATCACTGACAGTCAGTGTAGGAAGCGCGGGGAGAGGTTTGTTTACATAGACCTCTCCCCGTTCTTCAGCTCCGTAACCCGATCGCGGGATACCAGCGGCGATCGGGTCCGCTGGTCCCGCGGCCTGGGTCACGGAGCTCCCGACCCACAGGCAGGCACATGCACGATCACGTACAGGTACGTGATTTTGCCTGCCCGTGCCATTTTGCCGACGTATATCGGCGTTAGGCGGTCGGGAAGCGGTTAAATTACACCTGTAACAATCCATGGGCACATAGAAAAACATTAGAATTTTTTGGAAAGTGAAACTATTTTGAGTTTGTTGTTTTATAAACTTGAAGCAAAAAAAACAAAAAAAACCTTGTCATGCAATCCAAATTCCAGTGACTGCAACCTGAGACGTGAAAATTCTCTATCTTGTCTGGGCTACCTAGTAATATCCGGTTCTATTCAGCTTCCTGCAACCGAATTTGAGGATTAGATAGAATGTAATAAAATCTAATGGAAGGGTTCACACCTGAACGTAGCAGGAACTCGTATTCGCTTTTGCACTTTTTGCAAGTGTAGCGCACTACCCCCCCCCTGTAGGAGCTGCTGAATTGGTTGTAGCACTCTGCCAATCACACCTACTGCCATACACATCACAACCAATAGGAATGGAGACAATCCATGTTGAGATTTTCTACTTGGTTTTATTTGCAGAAACTTTAACTTGGATAGGAGAAGGGTTGTTTGAGATGCTCTTTTGCTGCTTTATACATGGTGAAAAGTCATTTCATAGCCGTAGCTTTGTTACTGGACTCCCCTAGAGCGATCCTTTCCTGATTCTATTGTTTCCTTTAGTACAGCACTCCCAAGTTAACCACATGCCGACCGGGCCATAGCCGAAAGACGGCTACAGCGCGGTCTGCTTATTCTGGGTGGACGTCCATAGGACGTCCTCCCAGAACCTTGCTCCCACGCGCCCCCTGGGGCACGCACTCGGGAACATCCGTGACCGCCGGGTCCAGATGACGGAGCGATCACATGTACACAAACCGGCGTCACCTCATGACGCCGGTTCCTCCCTCCCCTCTCTGTACCGATTGGTACAGTGAGGGGGGAGAGATAGGACCAGCACTGTGAGCTGGATGTGTAGTGCCCACAGCGCTGGTCAGTGACAGCACTGTAAAATACTCTGCCACCACTGTGCAATACTCTGCCAACACTGTGCAATACTTTGACAATACTCTGCCAATAAATTTTAGTAGAAACAAAGCATTTTTTATTTTACTGAATTTTAAGTATTTTTTGATTTATAGCGCAAAAAATTTAAAACCCAGCGGTGATTAAATACCACCAAAAGGAAAGCTCTATATTTGTGTGAAAAAAAGGACAAAAAATGTATTTGAATACAGTGTTGCGTGACTGAGTAATTGTCATTCAAAGTGTGAGCGCACCGAAAGCTGAAAATTGGTCTGGTTATGAAGGGGGTTTAAGTGCCCAGTGGGTAAGTGGTTAAGCAAAAAAGGATTACTCTGAATAATTCCCTCCGCCGGACTGATGGATTTCCTTTGGGTGTTGAACCTAGAGCCACAGGCCATCAACGCCTATTTCCATGACTCGCATGCCCACCTCGTTCAGTCATTGGAAGTACTGTCTCATGGTTTATGCTGTGATCCTCAGGCTCCCAATATATGGCTCCAAGCACTTCTGCACTAGTTGCTCTGGCCTTCCACTGACCTGTTCTCTCCCAATCAGCAGTCCATGTTTCACTCATAGAAAGTCGATCACCCAGTTCTCCTCTTCCACTTTACTCCTACTTCCTCCTCACTCGCCCAGCACATCCCTGCGTGGGGATGTCCGGCTCTTCCCCAGTGTTAGGAAGCACTCTTCGACTTCCTTCTCTGTTCTCCCGGGCCCCAGGCCCTCTCATCTCCACATGCTCGGGCCCCAAGCCCTACGTCCACGCTCATCGTACGTAGGCCAGCTCCTTCACTTGAATGGGCTGATCTATGCATGACAAAGGCCCCGAAGAAACTCCAAAACCCTATCTCACTGTGCGTTGTGGCACACATTTGCTGCACGACAAATCGCACGTCTGCCACTCGCACTTGGCGTGCCATTAACCATTAATGGCGCCAGAAGTGTGATGCACATTTGCGTTATGTTTCCAAAATGGAAACGCCAAGTGTGATCGGAGCCTTACTGTTAGTTATTCTGGGATGGATTAACCGTAAAAGATCCTAAGGGCAAATTCAGAGGTGAAGCTTGTGGGCCCTGATCCAAAAGTTGACCTGGAGCCTTCCCACTACCACCTGCCGCTTCCATCGTGTGCCAAGATACTCCAAGTGGCTAAGGAGTTATTTCAGATCTTTATTGATGTAATTGAGGGTAATTCAAAAGATTTTGAAGAAACTGTCCACATTTTGACATACCTCTCCAATTCCTTTTAGCATAGGTGGAGTCGTCATTGTGACACCTCAAGTGAATGGGCACTCAGGATTTGCCTGTTGGAAGTATGGCCATTCACACTGCCGACGGACAAATCCTGAGTGGCCATTCACTTGAGGTGCCGCAATGACGACCCTACCCATGCTAAAAGGAATTGGAGAGGTATGTCAAAATGTGGACAGTTTCTCCAAAATCTTTTGAATTACCCTCTCAATACATCAATAAAGATCTGAAATAACTCCTTAGCCACTTGGAGTATCTTGGCGCATGATGGAAGCGGCAGGTGGTAGTGGGAAGGCTCCAGGTCAACTTTTGGATCAGGGCCCACATTCACTCTGCCGACGGGCAAATCCTGAGTGGCCATTCACACTGCGGATGAGCAAATCCTGAGAGGCCATTCACATTTTCATGGTTCATTGGTGCTGCCTTAATGCAAGTGCATTAGCATGGGTTGCATTATTGCCATGAGTTTGGGTGGCGTTCACAATGTGTCGCATCATAATGCACATCAGACCCATTTTAACGCACATTACTGTAATGCATAGATGTCAATGGGCACTAGATATGGTCATTGGGACTGCTGTGGCTAATTGAGACACTTTTGAATATGCAGATTACGGGGCTGGAAGATGCCATGTACACCACCACCATCGTTTTGGACTTTAAGCCTGAGAAGTACATGCTGCCGTTGAAGAGAGGAGATGTGGTTGATGTTCTTCGGATCACTGACTGTCCTGCTGGGAAATGGCTGGTGAAAGACAACCAAGGAAACCGTGAGTCCAACTAAAAAAAAAAAATGTTCTCTCTTTAGTTGTGTGAAGCGGTATATATTAACTGTATCGAAGCCGAACTACAATTTTATCTAGCCTGTACTGAAATTGCTACCTCTGTGAGCTGCAGCAAGTCAGACAGAGCCTGCCTCATTTCCTGACTGGAGGACTTCCCATCATATAGTAGACATGTGCAATTCGTTTAGTTCCTAATTCGTTTTTTAACAAATTTTGACAAATTCGTTAATTCCGAATTTCCGAAATTTCCGAATTTCAAAATTAGCGAAATTACGAATTTCTGAAATTGCCGAATTAACGAATTTCCGAATTTTGTATTTCAGAATTTTGTATTTCAGAATTTCGTATTTCCGAATTTCGTATTTCCGGATTTCGTATTTTCGGATTTTTAATTTTCGGATTTTTAATTTTCGGATTTTTAATTTTCGGATTTTTAATTTTCGGATTTTTAATTTTCGGATTTTTAATTTTCGGATTTTTAATTTTCGGATTTTCTAATTCTCGGATTTTCGAAATTTTCGGAATTCGGGATTTTCGGAATTCGGAAATTAAAAAATTAAAAAAATCGAAAATCTGAAAAAAAGAGAGAAAATCTGTTTAATTCTAAATAATAACTAACTATTAAATTATAGGTATTGGAATTCCCTTTCAAATTTGTCTGTTAGTGAACGAATTTATCCAAAGTTACGAATTATCTGAAATAACGAATGCCGCATCTAACCAAATGGAACGTAACGATCTAATAAGAATAAATAATAATTAATAAAACCTTTTTTCCATTTGTTTAGATGCGGCATTCGTTATTTCAGATAATTCGTAACTTCGGATAAATTCGTACTTGTTAATTTAATAGTTATTAATTAAACTGATTTTCTTCCTTTTTTACAGATTTTCAAATTTTGGGATTTCAAATCTTTGAATTCCCGAATTCCGAAAAACCGAAAATCCAAAATTCGGAAATTCGATAATACGGCAATCCGGAATTTCGGAAATGCGAAAATTCTGAATTCGTAAATTCGAAAATTCAAAATTCGTAAATCCGAAAAATAGAAATGTGAAAATTCCCGAAATTTGCGAATTCCCGAATTTTCGATTTTCCGAAAAAAGCAAAAAAAAAGAAAACGAAAATGAACGAATTTTTTGTCAGTGCACATGTCTATCATATAGCACTTAATTAAACTTGTTGTTTGTTAATGAACAGGAAGCCTCAGAGCCAGTGGCGGTGCGTGCATAGAGGGCGCAGGAGCGCCGCCCCCCCTCTCCTGCACCACTCTATCACCAATAGATAGATTCATGCATTGCATGAATCTATCTATTGTCACCGCTGCCGCCCCCTATTCAGGTGTCCGGCCCCTGATCGGGTGCCGGGCATCTGAATTACAGTGGGGGGGGTGTTGCTGGAAGCGCCCCTATTAGAGCTGTAAGCTCTAATAGGGGACCCTATTAGAGCGGTGTGCTCTAATAGGCTTCCCTAAGTGTAAACAGCGGGCGCACGGCTGTGCGTTCGCTGATTACACAGTATTGTGTTAGGGAAGCGAATACATCGCTTCCCTAACACAGACCCGCCTCTCAGCCAATCAGGTTGCCAGGTCTGTTACCTGTCACCTGATTGGCTGAAGTCACAGGCGCTGTGATTGGACGCTAGGCGTCCAATCACCTAGCGTCCAATCACAGCAGAAGAAGACAGGAGGAGCGCGGGAGAAGACATCCGACGGAGACACCGCTCGTCGCCTGACGCCGTCACCAGCTGCACACCGGGACAAGGTAAGTGCAGAGGGCAGGCAGGGGGCACAGTGGCAGCACTTTAGGGGCACAGTGGCAGCACTTTAGGGGCACAGTGGCAGCACTTTTGGGGCACAATGGCAGCACTTTTGGGGCACAATGGCAGCACTTTTGGGGCACAATGGCAGCACTTAAGGGGCACAATGGCAGAACTTGGGGCACAATGGCAGAACTTGGGGCACAGTGGCAGCACTTAAGGGGCACAATGGCAGAACTTGGGGCACAATGGCAGAACTTGGGGCACAGTGGCAGCACTTGGGGCACAGTGGCAGCACTTGGGGCACAGTGGCAGCACTTGGGGCACAGTGGCAGAACTTGGGGCACAATGGCAGAACTTGGGGCACAATGGCAGAACTTGGGGCACAGTGGCAGAACTTGGGGCACAGTGGCAGAACTTGGGGCACAGTGGCAGCACTTGGGGCACAGTGGCAGCGTTTGATGGGCACAGTGGCAGCGTTTGATGGGCACAGTGGCAGCGTTTGATGGGCACAGTGGCAGCACGTGGGGCACAGTGGCAGCGTTTAATGGGCACAGTGGCAGCGTTTAATGGGCACAGTGGCAGCGTTTAATGGGCACAGTGGCAGCGTTTAATGGGCACAGTGGCAGCGTTTGATGGCACAGTGAGGCTGTTTGTTTGCGCCCCCCCAAAAATTTTGAGCACCAGCCGCCACTGCTCAGAGCGCTTCCTAGTCGTTCAACTGTGCTGCTAAGGCTGCAGAGAAAGGGACTGATGAATCTATGCCCTCAGTCACGTTTCTCCGTCTCAAATGTGAGACCTCAGTCTGTTTAGCTTACAGATATATCACCAGATATAAAGTCCCCTCCCCCCCCAACAGGGTAGTTTAAAAAAAATTATAATTAAAAAAAAAAAAAAGATATAATGAATATATAAAAAAAATAAAATGTTAAATAAATAAAGTAAAAAAAAATCTAAAAATAAAGAAAACATTTTTGAAATTCACCAGCTCCCCATCTGCATGCCAACTCATCCCAAAGATCTTCAATAGGGTTGAGGTCAGGGCTCTGTGTGGGACATTTGACTTCCTCCACATCATACTGGTCACACCATGTCTTTATGGATCTGACTTTGTACACCAGGGAACAGTCATGGTGAAACAGAAAAAGGCACTCGCTCAAACAGTTACCACAAAGACGGAGAAACTTTGAGGTCTTAATCTTGGATGAGAAGACGTGGCTCACCATCTATGTGCCAATTCATCCCTAAGGCGTTCAGTAGGTTTAAGGTCCAGGCTCTGTGCAGGCCACCTGAGTTCCTCCCATACCAGACTCCTCATACCAAGTCTTTATGGAGTTGGCTTTGTAGACTGGCACAGTCCATGCTGGAACAGAAAATGGCCTTCACCAAACTGTTACCACAAGCCTGGAAGAACACAATTGTCTAAAATGTCTTTGTATGATGTAGTATTTAAAAGTACACTTCACCGAAGACACCTGACCACCATCATTTTGGAGGGGTCTCCACATAACTTTGAAAATGTTAGAATAACAGCACCCTTCACTTTGAAACATGTGAACGCCATCATTTGTAGGGGTCTTCACATACTTTTGTCCATATAAGATACTGCAGTGTCCACAAAACCTTTTACATACAACCTTTTATAGATGATATTGTTGGTGACTTTTACCTTGGATTAGGTTTATATATAGTAAATTGCAATATAACGAGTATAAGCCTTAAAATGCTGATCTTCTAACCCTTGGTGTCTTCATCCCCTTCCACAGATGGCCTTGTCCCGGTGTCTTGTGTCGATATCAGCAAAGATATATTGACATTTAGCAATCAACATCTACTAACCACCCCCACATCTCCCACATCCGATCTCTACGCTGATGTAGAACGGCCTTATGATAGGTGAATATTTTAGAAAATATTTAAGTAAATGAATCTAATATTCCAAATACCGAATATACTCGAGGAGTATAAGCCAAGTTTTTCAGCACATTTTATTGTGCTGAAAGTGCCCCCCTCGGCTTATACTTGAGTCAAGCACTTTTCTGCAGCAGAAAATTACATTTTCCGACCCGACTTTGGGGCCCCGTATCTCGTGCTAGGAAGCCCAAATTTGGTGTGCAAACCCACTACACTACAACATATCCAAAGATGGGGTTCCTAGCACTAAGTGGCCCCGAGATACGGGGCCCCAAAGTCGATTCGGAAAATGTCATTCTTTGCTGCAGAAAAGTGCTTGGCATTTTCCGAACCGACTTTGGGGCCCCGTATCTCTGGATATGTTGTAGTGCTAGTTTGACTGAGTTTGCATACAAAATTTGGGGTTCCTAGCACCAAGTGGCCCCGAGATACGGGGCCCCAAAGTCGGTCAACTGTGTCCATCTGCAGCAATGTTATTTCAGAACCCTTTGGGTCCAGACACCCCAAATTTTGGCTGCAGCTAGGGGGCATCTAGGAACCCTTAACTACCAAGTTTGAAGTTTGGGGGACCTATGGCTGCAAATGGGCACAGAGAGGCTGCAAATGGGCATTGTTGACCCTCTTTTCCACTTACAGTAGCTGCGCATTTCTCACCCTAGGCTTATACTCGAGTCAATACGTTTTTCCATTTTTTTTTTTTTGTGGTAAAATTAGGTGACTCGGCTTATATTCGGGTCGGCCTATACTCGAGTATATACGGTAGTAAATTAAATTTCTAGTGTTTGTGCAGCAGATAATACAGTTTGCTGAAGATAGTTAAAGCTGAACTCTGTGTATGGTCTGTATTGTTTCCTTGGTCCATTGGTCAAGCATGGCGCAATATAGGTGTAGCACTGCCCCCTTGAGGGCTGCTTTGATTTGCCTGTTCATCTCCACCGCCCTGACCCTGTGAACACTCCAACCCACCTGACACTCTGGGTTCAGACATCTTCTTGCAGGCCCCTTTTTAAATGAAACTCCAACACAAGTCAAATAGATATTCTCTTTTCGTTTTACTGAAGTAAAGATGTGTACAAGGGGAGGGTTCAGGGATCAACTGAGTTCTGGATAACGGCCAAACTCAGGTAAGGAACCCCCAAGAAATAGCTTAATTACAGTTCAATAACACAAATACAGGGGGTCCCCGACTTACGAACGCCCGACCTACGAACATCCCCTACTTACGAACGGGGCGCTGCGGGGACCCTCCGCCATTTTTCGCCGTATTCCGGCCGTTCTGCGCATGCGCGGCCATACGGAGCCTCGGAAAATGCCGGCAAACTTCGGAAATGTCCGTAATTTGCGGCGCATGCGCAGAACGGCATTAGACGGAACATCGGAAATGTCCGGAAATGTTCGTATTTGTCGGTCTGCGCATGCGCGGCCGACTTACGAACATTTCCGACTTCAGAACAGGTGGGCAGTCCCTAACGAGTTCGTAACTCGGGGACCCCCTGTACAAGATATATACAAATATAGAGAATAAACAGGTGTTTGTCAAGATTCCACTAGTTTGTGGAATATGTTCCCATGCTAAAGTGGAATCCCAGGCCGGCCTATTAAACCTTTACATCCTAATGAGAGACCAGATAGAATAGGATAGGGGCCCTTCAAACAATAGCAACAGCAATGTCCAGGGTGCAGACCTGCAGTAATCTTCACCGGCAGATGGGTATAGATTATTCTTGAAGAATGTGTTGTTCCTTTTAAATGCCAATCTCTGCAATACTGGCAATGAAGCTTCTATTGAGTTTAATAATCTGCCATTCTGTTTGTCTCTTCTAGTGGATTGGGAACCGACCTTTCCATCGCCTCCGATAGCAGTAAGTTGCTCAACGTCAATTTGGTTGAAAAATCTCCAATATGTGTTGCCTGCAGGATGTACACTATTGCGGATGCGGCCCTTTACCTGCTTTTTTTCTGGCCCGTGGGGCATTATTCCCACCACTGTCAGCAACAGTGGGGCACTATTCCTCCCACTGATACCAATGATGGGGCACTATTCCTCCCACTGATACCAATGATGGGGCACTATTCCTCTCACTGACCCTAATGATGGCACACTATTCCTCCCAATAATACCAATGATGGGGCACTATTCCTCCCACTGACACCAATGTTAACCTATGAACAAAAAAACTAAAATTTTCGGTAGATAAACCCAACAATTCATTCTTCACCTCATCCTTTCAGTCAACTTTTGGTTAGTTTTTTCTTTTCCCCCATATTAATAGATTTCACCTCTCCCTCTATCTTTTCTTAGATTCTGTTAAATCTGATGATACCTATGACGACGTTGATAACAGAAGTTCAACACTAAGCAAGTAAATATGTAAAAATATTGGACATAACCTATTCAATTATTTTATCAGAATGATCATGTTTGATTTTTTTTTCCTTTTTTTTATTACCATTTTAATTTTTAGCTCTGGTGGAAAAAAGAGAGGTTTGGGGAATTTTTTCAAGAAGGACAAAGGGAAAGAACTGTGGTAAGTGAATATTTGATTGGGAATTTGGATGAGAACTTTTATAGTGGTAATAAAGTAGACATGTGCAATTCGTTTAGTTCCGAATTCGTTTTTGAACGAATTTCGACAAATTCGTTAATTCTGAAATTTCCGAAAACATTTTGAGCTTTTCGAGTTTTCAAATTTCCGAATTTCGGAAATTTGAAGATCCAAAAATGTAAGAATAAAAATTGGAAAAGTTTGAAAATCTGAAATGACTAATAATAAATATTAAACTGTAGGTATTAGTTACATAGTTAGCTAGGCCGAAAAAAGACACAAGTCCATCCAGTTCAACCATAAAAAAAAAAAAAAAAAAAAAAAAAGAAGAAATAATAAATAAAAATAAAATATATCGTACAATCCAATAAACCCCATATTATACCCACAGTTGATCCAGAGTATTGGAATTTCCTTTCAAATTTGTCTGTTAGTGAACGTTACGAATGTACCCGAAGTTACGAATTATCTGAAATAACGAATGCTACATCTAAACAAATGGAACGTAACCATCTAATAATAATAATAATAATAATAATAATAATAATACCCTTTTTATTATTAATTTGTTCCATTCCATTGTTTTAGATGCGGCATTCGTTATTTCGGATAAATTTTGTATTTGTTACTTTCACAAACAGACAAATTTGAAAGGAAATTCCGATACCGACAATTTAATAGTTGGTTATTTCGAATTCTACTGATTTTTCTTTCTTTGAATTTTTGTATTTCCGAAAAAAGCAAAAACATTTATGAAACGAAAACTATTTTTTTGTCAGTGCACATGTCTATAATAAAGTATCCAAAACAGAATAGGCAACAATGTTTCCAACTAAAAAGCTTTGTAGAAGTATCAGAGAAGGGCTCAAAATTTCAAGTGCTGAGCTACTAGCAAAGGCCTTAAGAGTTACTCACCACCAGTTGTTTCCCCTCCCCACCCAACTCAAGGGCCCGCCCCCCCCTCCTCCACTGCGGCTCCACACTTGCCTAATGAGAGCAAGCAAGTGGAAATTTTGAGGGCTGGTATATAATATATAGAGGTGTGTATATATGGAGAGAGAGAGAGAGAAAGAGGGAGACTCCCGTTCAACCCCGCCTGCCGCTAATGCTGCTTCACACACTCGCCCTCAGCTTATTTCCACTCGCCAAATGTGAGCAGGAGAGTGGAAAGTTTGAGGGTTGTATTGGTGTTCAAACACATTTTTGCAAACCGAGAATGTTGCGCCTGAGTGTGCGTGCGTAGTGCAGCTTATTCATTTCAATTGGCTGTCCTAGCAGTAAGAAGTGAGAGAAAAAAGGCCCTGACCCATAGGCGGCACAGGGGGTGTGCTAGGTGTGCCTGGGCACACCCTAACTACTATGTGTGGTGCCGATTCCTTCTATTGCCCAGACTTCCCCCTGTGTTGGCCCCTCAGTGCTGCGGAGTTGCTTCCTCTGGAGGGGATTGTGCTAAGGGGATGGATTTGAGGGGGTTTGGGGAAGAGGATTTGTACTAAGAGGGGGGATTTGGGGGGGGGAGAGCTTACACTACAAGTGGGGATTTGGGGGGGGGGGGTTTAAGCTAGGAGGGGAAATTTGGGACAGAGGATTTGTGCTGGGAGGGGGGATTTGTGGGAGAGGATTTGTACTAGGAGGGGGCATTTCAGGGGAGAACTTACCCTAGGAGTGGGATTGGGGGGGGGGGGGAGTTTGCGCTAGGAGAGGGGATCTGTGGAAGTGGATTTGTACTAAGAGGGGGCATTTTGGGGGAGAATTTGCACTAGGAGGGGGTTTGGGGGGGGATTTATGCCAGGAGTGGGGATTTGAGGAGGAAGTTTGTGCTAATTTGGAGGGAGAACTTGCACTAGAAGGGAGGATTTTTGGGGAGGATTTACACTAGGAGTAGGGATTTGTGGGAGAGGATATGTGCTAGGAGGGGGGAAATTAAGGGGAGAATTTATGCTAGATGGGGGGGGGGGGTTTGGGGGGTGGAATTATGCTAGGAGGGGGATTGGGGGGGGGATTTGTGCTAGGAGTGGGGATCTGTGGGAGCGGATTTTTGCTATGAGGGGGGTTTGGGGGAGAGGATTTGTACTAGGAGGGGGCATTTTGGGAGAGAACTTACACTAGGAGGGGGTATTTAGGCCAGGAGTGGGGATTTGGAGGATGCTAGGAGGGGGGATGAGGGGGTATTTGGGGGGAGAACTTACACTAGAAGGGAGGATTTGGAGAGAGGACTTGCACTAGGAGTAGAGATTTGTGGGAGAGGATTTGTGCTAGATGGGGAGAATTTATGCTTGGAGGGGGGATTTTGTGGGGGGGTATATGCTAGGATTGGGGGGTGGCAGATTTATGCTAGGAGTGGGGATTGGAAGGAAAGAGGATGTGTGCTAGGAGGGGAGATTTGTGAGGAATTGGGGGTTTGCGTTGGAAGGTGGGATTTTGGGGGGGGGGGCAAAGACATGTGCTGGAGGGGGATTTGGACTATGAGGATGGGGAATTTTTTATATTTTTGTTTGGGGAGCATTTTAACTTGCAGAAGTAATTTATGATTAGGGGTGAGAATGTTGATTAGAGTTGTGGTGGTTGTGTTTTTTTTTTCGGGGGGGGGGGAGGAGCGCTTCAGAAATCTCTGCCTATAGGCTCCTGAGATGTAAATCCCCCCCCCCCCCCCCCCCCCCTGGGAACTGCTGTGGATCAGGCTGCAGTGTACTTAAAGCACAGAGTATACAGGGCTCTATCAATGCTTCTACTTTAGAGGGTAACGAGTAATCTAACTGATTACTTTCCCCTCATGGTAACGCAGTTCCCATTACTTTGGCTTAGTTACCCCAATTACATCTACCGCCACTAGATGGCAGTAGTGTAATTCCGGTGTCCTGCCGAAAAAGTCCCCCCACCGGATAATGACCCCTGTACTGCGCAGGCGCAGGGCTTGCACAGTACGAAGGACTACGGAGCTTACGAAAATTGCCGAACCTAAAACGCTCTGAGTGAACTGTACACCGCGCAGGCGCAGTTAACATGTAATTGTACGAGGCGATGCCGCACGCTCCTGATGCTCGTGCTACTTTGCAAGGGGGCGTCTATCATGTAACTAAGGGGCGGGTCTAGTATTACTGTAACCAAGGGGCGCATTTATTATTATTGTTATATATCGAGCTCTGCCCATTAATTTAACATTCGCCCTCTTCTGTAGCCATCCGCCCCTTACACGATATAATAATAATAGACCCGCCCTTACACGATATAATAATAATAGACCCGCCCCTTACACGATATAATAATAGACCCGCCCCTTACACGATATAATAATAATAGACCCGCCCCTTGCTTACACGCTATAACAGATCTGCCCCTTGGTTCCACGATATATAACAATAAAAAAAAGTCAGTTACTTTGCTGCGTAACTAATTACTTTTCCAATGTAGTAACTGAGTTACTAACGCAATTACTTTTTGGAAGAAGTAATTTGTAACTTAACTAATTACTTTTTTAAAGTAAGATGACCAACACTGGTTGCAACATAATAAAAGAACGTCTCTGGAATTACTACCTACAAAGCCAAGTGGGCATTCGTAGTTCTCATGTTTCTGTGCTGGCAGGTTGCCTTCCATAAAACCATAATTCCAAAAACATTTTATTGCAGTTTTTCTCATACCTTCTCTTTAGGTAATGTGTGGTTTTCTGTTTCTAGGTCTCCATCTGCATCTATGAATTCAAGTAAGTCATTACCGTTCCTTATGCTATGGGTCCCATATTGTTGCTTTTGTTATTTCTGGCGTCTCATTCTTCAGGAAATATTGAGCGATCTCTTCTTTTTTATTATGTTTTCTATTTCCTTGTCGCCTATTAGATCCTCATTTAGTCTCCATGGGGCTTTCCCATAGGTTTCCCCTTGAAATTTCACCTTCATTGCCACTGGGGCATGATCCGACACTGTTGTTGTTCCTATTGTTGATTTTGTTACATCTTTTAGCACTCTATGTTCAACCAGAATGTAGTCCAACCTAGAATATGTACTGTGTACAGCCGAGTGGAATGTATAGTCTTTTTTTTTTTACTTGGGTGTTGAATTCTCCAGATGTCTAATTGATGTTGGGGTGTGTGTGTGTGTGTGTGTGTGTATGTATATATGTGTGTGTGTGTGTGTGTATATGTGTGTGTATGTGTATATGTGTGTGTGTATATGTATATATGTATATGTATATGTATATATATATATGTATATGTATATATATATATATATATATATATGTATGTGTATATATGTATATGTATATATATATATATATATATATATATATATATATATATATATATATATATATATATATATATATATATATATATATATATATATATATATATATATATATATATATATATATATATATATATATATATAATAAAAAAATTTATTTATTTTTTTAACCATTCCTAGTTGTTTATATTCTCTATCCGGTGCAACTGATGTACTATCTAGTTTATGGTCCATGGAAAAATTAAAGTCTCCAGCTAATATTAGTTTGCCTTGCTTAAATTCCATTAGATCGTTCAATATTCCTGCCAAGTATTTTTGGGAATTTTTATTAGGACAATATATATTTGCAAGCGTATATGTCTTGCCCAACAAGGTCCCTCTCAAAAAAAGGAAGTGGCCCTCTGGGTCAACTTTTCTCTTTTCTTCTTCTATATCAACTGACATTTTTCCCAAAGCCTATTGCTACTCCTTTTGCCCTCCTAATTGGGGAATCTTGGGGTTCTTTAAGTATAGCTTAAAGAGGAGTGCCAACAAAAAAAAAAAAAATAAAAGTCAGCAGCTACAAATACTGCAGCTGCTGACTTTTAATAATCGGACACTTACCTGTCCGGGGTCCAGCGATGCGGGGGAACGAGGCCCCCCTCTTTCCCCGCTCCGCTCGTGACGCCGGCATTCTTAATGTGGGAACCCGGCTGTGGCTTCACAGCCGGGCACCCACTGCGCATGCGCGAGCGGCGCCGTGCGCCGTGATTCGACGCTCACTCATCTGGGACACATGACAGGTCCCAGATGACTGTGCGGCGCCTACAGGAAGTGACGTTTAGCCCGGGCAATGAAGGTGGCAGACTACGAGGGACCCCCTAGCAACAGGCATTTTAGAGGTGAGTAAAAAAAAATTTTCCCCAATTATTTTTTTTTTTTCATGATTTTTTTAAGCCACTTTTTTTTTTTTTTTTGGTCGCAACCCCACTTTAACATTTGTATCTTGTGCAATATGTGTCTCTTAGAAATGCAGCAGAAATAATAATTTTACA
This sequence comes from Lithobates sylvaticus, assembly GCA_028564925.1. Classification (NCBI taxonomy): domain Eukaryota; kingdom Metazoa; phylum Chordata; class Amphibia; order Anura; family Ranidae; genus Lithobates; species Lithobates sylvaticus. Next base: position 266,241,426 of record CM053032.1, read on the forward strand.
TTTCTCGTAATACCATATGTCTTTTCTCTGGGGAGTTTAATCCTCTAACATTGTATGTCAAAAATGTTATGCTACTCATGTTTCTCTATTTCTCTCTAGTCCCCCCCCCCCCCCGACGCTCCCCCAAAAAAGGCGGGAGACACGGGGAGCCCTTCTCGTCGGAGCCCCGAGGGCCGCAGCAGACCTGCTCAAAATTAACTAACAAACCTTTTTCCTCCCTCTTCCCTGCACCCCTCCCCCCACCCCCCTTGTTGGTATTTTGACCTCTTGGTCTCAGAGCAGATAAATAATTTTTAGGGGCTCCCTTTCCCCTCTGCTCTTTTGGCCCCAGGTGGAGTTCTATTTGGCGCACTTGGTCCACCCCTCCTGTATTGAAGGGGTGACCTCAGAGCACACTGCATGTCCGCATCTCCATTCCCTCCATATTTAGCTTCCTTTTCCCTTCCATTCACCCTCTCCCACCTCCCCTTAAATATAGATCATTTTGTTGTGGTTGCCCTGATAGTCTGTTTCCTTGGGATCAACTGCCATTGTGCTTCATCTTGTCTGGGAGTTAAATCTTTATTATTTTCTGGTGTTGGAACTTCCATTTTATTTACAGAAGTCAGAAATTTCTTCTATAAACCTAACTTTAACAGCGCGTCCATTTCTCCTAGCTATCAAACATGCGGGGAAACCCCAATTATATTGGATTTCTTGTTCCTGTAAATTTTTAAGTAAAGGTTTTAATGTCCTCCTCCTTCTCAGGGTTTCTTGTTTAGAGATCTTTTCCTCATATTCAATTGATGGCTTCCCCATCAAATTTCTCCAAATTTTTTTTTTTTTTTTTTTCCTCCCAGTTTTCAAATCTGACAATTATGTCTCTTGGACTTTCCATCGGCAACCCGGTTGGACTTGATGGACTTGTCTTTTTTCAACCTCATCTATTATATAACCCTTATGGTCTTCTTATTTTATATACTCTTTCGATTTTTATTAGGTTCGTTTCTTCTTTTCCAAGAATCTTCCTTATCATTAATAAGTTCGGGGAGGCCTCAAATTTTTGATTTTTTCCTTCGATCCCCATTTTCTTGATCTTCTAATCTGTACTGTTGTTCTTGTGGTTCTTTTTTTTTTTAATGGTTTTTATTTCTCCTTTTAGCTCATTTATCATGTTTGTATGAGAGTCCATTTTTTTTTCAACTTCTTCCTCTACTCGCGAGAGCATGTGGCCCAGATCTTTTTGGATTGTTGCCATTTCTGTTTTTAAAGTGGTTGTAAACCCTTACAAACCACTTTGACCTACAGGTAACCCTAGATTAAGGCTTACCTGTAGGTCCAAGAAATATCTCCTAAACCTACACGGTTTAGGAGATATTTGCCAAAAGACAGGCACTGCTGTCTATGGCGCATGCGCCATCTAGTGGCTTGATGTAGAAATTGTCCCTTAGCTTATTATTGAAGCACTTTGCATAAATTGATAATAATCAAAATGATGATTGTAACAATGCCCAGTCATGATGTTGCATGACTATAACAGATATTATTATTAATAATAATATTAATAATAATAAAATAATATATTTTTTTTTCTTAGAATTGTTGCGGTACTTCCTAATGTCCAAATTTTTATTTTTATCAGATTCATCAATGGATGCAGAGGGTGAATATTCTACCATCGATGTAAATGAAAACAATGGAAGGTACGTTCTTCTCTGGTGGGTCAGAATCATTTCAGCAAATTAAATTCTAGTTTGACTTTTGCTGAACTTTTCAGGAAAATAGTATGCAGAATCCTCAAAGGATTTACTGTAGCTGAAAAAAAGGATTCTATGTACTATCCCACAGCAACAGTGAATGTGAGAACAAAAATCACAGCTGTGCCAGACCCCCCAATCAACCCACCCCACGCTGTTGTCATGTTGCTTTAGATGGATGGTGCTGGAGTGGTCATTGATGATCTCCTGTAGTCCATTCTGCCCGTCCTTGAAATTGCCATGGCCATCTGCTGTGCCATTAATCTTCTGGTAGCTCTGTGTACCCCCTTTCCTCTTGTCAGGAGGAAGAGATGAGGGTCAGCCCTGTTGCACAAAGTCTTTACAAGTCCCCCAGTAGGGTACTCTCAATCGATTGATTGTTGTCACAGCAAGTCATTAAGTCATAATCTGCTTTGGACTGGCATGTTCTAGTGAAGACACTCCGAGAAGAGCGACACAAACCAATGGCCCATTTGTCTACTAAACAAAGTAGTTCTGAAAAAGGAGATTTTTCAACTCTCATAAAATGCATTAAACAGATAGTTTTTTTTATTTGCTATTTCAAAATAAGACCCAAATGCTGCAATGTACAGTGCCTTGAAAAAGTATTCATACCCCTTGAAATTTTCCACATTTTGTCATGTAAATGTATTTTATTGGGATTTTATGTGATGGACCAACACAAAGTGGCACATAATTGTGAAGTGGAAGAAAAATGATAAATGGGTTTTCACATTTTCTTACAAATATCTGAAAAGTGTGGGGGGGGGGGGCATTTGTATTCAGCCCCCTTTACTCTGATACCCTAACTAAAATCTAGTGGAACCAATTGCCTTCAGAAGTCACCTAATTAGTAAATAGAGCTCACCTGTTTATAATTTAATCTCAATATAAACATACCTCCCAACATTTTGAGATGGGAATAAGGGACACCTACTAGAATACGTATGTAGGCACAGGACACGCCCCCCTGCCACACCCCCTTAAAGGAGAATAATTAAATCCGCAAGAGCTTTTTTTTACCACTACTATTCATTTATATTGGCTTTAAAAATTTACAAATGCAGCTATTTAGAATTTGGATCAAAGGTTTAGCACTGGGAAACACTTTTTGAAAGATAAAAAGTGCATTTTATATACAACTACATGGATCAGACCAAAATAAGGGACAAATGACGGGGGAAAGAGGGACATTGCTCCAAATCAGGGACAGTCCCTCAAAATCAGGGACAGTTGGGAGCTATGGTATAAATACAGCTGTTCTGTAAAGCCCTCAGAGGTTTGTCGGAGAACCTTAGTGAACAAACAGCATTATGAAGGCCAAGGAACACACCAGACAGGTCAGGGATAAAGTTGTGGAGAAGTATAAAGCAGGGTTAGGTTATATGAAAATATCCCAAGCTTTGAACATCTCACGGAGCTCTGTTCAATCCATCATCCGAAAATGGAAAGAGTATGGCACAACTGCAAACCTACCAAGACATGGCCGTCCACCTAAACTGACCGGCCGGGCAAGGAGAACATTAATTAGAGAAGCAGCCAAGAGGTCCATGGTAACTCTGGAGGAGCTGCAGAGATCCACAGCTCAGGTGGGAGAATCTGTCCACAGGACAACTATTAGTCGTGTTCTCCACAAATCTGCCCTTTATGGAAGAGTGACAAGAAGAAAGACATTGGTGAAAGAAAGTCATAAAGTCTATTTGCAGTTTGTGAGAAGCCATGTGGGGGAGGGGAGCAAACATGTGGAAGAAGGTGCTCTGGTCAGATGAGATCAAAATTGGACTTTTTGGCCTAAAAGTAAAACGCTATGTGTGGGGGAAAACTAACACTGCACATCACCCTGAACACACCATCCCCACTGTGAAACATGGTGGTGGCAGCATCATTTTGTGGAGATGCTTTTCTTCAGCAGGGACAGTGAAGCTGGTCAGAGTTGATGGGAAGATGGATGGAGCCAAATGCAGGGCAATCTTGGAAGAAAACCTGTTAGTCTGCAAAAGACTTGAGACTGGGGCGGAGGTTCACCTTCCTGCAGAACAACGACCCTAAACATACAGCCAGAGCTACAATGGAATGGTGCAGATCAAAGCATATTCATGTGTTAGAATGGCCCAGTCATAGTCCAGACCTAAATCCAATTAAGAATCTGTGGCAAGACTTGAAAATTGCTGTTCACAGACGCTCTCCATCCAATCTGACAGAGCTTGAGATATTTTGCAAAGAAGAATGGGCAAAAATGTCCCTCTCCTAGATGTGCAAAGCTGGTAGAGACATCCCCAAAAAGACTTGCAGCTGTAATTGCAGAGAAAGGCGGTTCTACAAAGTATTGACTCAGGGGGGCGCCATACAAATGTACCCCCCTCACTTTTCACATATTTATTTGTAAAAAATGTTGAAAACCATTTATCATTTTCCTTCCACTTCATAATTATGTGCCACTTTGTGTTGGTCCATCACATAAAATCCCAATAAAATAAATTAATATTTTTGGTTGTAACATGACAAAATGTGGAGAATTTCAAGGGGTATGAATACTTTTTTAAGGCATTGAAAGTGAGCCAATTCTGCAATGCAATACATCCCAGTGCTGCAATGCAGTAAGGACCCAATGCAGCAATACAATAAGAGCCGATGATGCAATGCAATTCGCCCCATTATAGCATTTCACATTGTACCCCTTCAAATTCTGATACTTGAGCCCTGACTGTTCCATTTCCAGAATGTGACCTCTGCCGCTACGTGAGGCTCCTTCAAAAGGTGTAGTTGAAACTCTTCTTTTTGACCATTTCCTTTCCAGAGAGAATCAGGAGAAATCTTCACCATGGCGCTCATTATTCCAGAAAGGCAAAGAGCAGAAAGGAAAGGCTGATGGCTCACAAAATGAAGGGTAAAACTCTCGCCTATCACTACCTTGTACATATTTGGTCAAACACCAACACTACATCATCATCATCATCATCATCATATTTTGGAAGGTGATGTGTCGGAATGTGTCGATGATGGAAGTGCTGCATTTAGTATTTACTGCTGTCTTCATTCTGTCTACTAGGAGAGGAGACGTGTCGGCGAAGAAGATCGCCAAGGAAGAGAAGATTTTCCGGGAGAAATTCAAGGTATGGGTGAAGGGGTGTATGGGGAAATGAGTGGGCCCTAGGCATTGATTAAAAAAAAAAAAAGTGAATTGTGGGCGTGGCTTAAACTGAGTGAAATGTTGGGCATGGCTTAAAGAGGGCATGGAGTGTATGGTGGTGGGTATTATGTGTAGGAGAGGAGTGCGGCGTGTATGGAGGTGGGGAGTATGTGCAGGATGGTGTCAGTAGGACAGTGGACAGTGTCAGTAGTTCTTTCTTTTTATTCTTTTAAATAATTTTTTTACAATTTCATTTTTATTTTTTTTTATTTTTTTCAAAATGCTTTTTAGGGGCCACTGTGTGGTGTCAGTAGGGCAAGGGACAGTGTCAGAATTTTTGTTTTTATTTTTAATATTTTTTACAATGTTGTTTTTGTATTTGTGAAAAAAAAATATTATTATTACGGGGTGGTAGTGGACAGTTTTTAGTCTGCTGTTCAGTGGGCATTGCCAGTAGGGCAGTGGACTGTTAGCAGTTTTTTTGTGTTTATTATTTTATTTTATCTATTTTTTACAAATTTTTTTTTTTTTTTTTAATTTTTTATAAAAAAATAAATGAAAAAAAAATCACAGTGCTTCTGGGGAAGGAGGTGGGAGGGGGAGTAGTGGACAGTGCCAGTAGGGCAGTGGAGGGTGTTAGCAGGTTTTTGTTTTTATTATTTTATTATCTATTTTTTACAATTTTTTTTTTTTTTTTTTTTAAATCATTTTGATAAAAAAAAAAAAAATCAGTGCTTCTGGGGAATGAGGTGGGAGGGGGAGTAGTGGACAGTGCCAGTAGTGCAGTGGACGGTGTTAGCAGTTTTTGTTTTTTTATTATCTATTTTTTACAATTATATATTTTTTTTTAAATCATTTTTATAAAAAAAATGCACAGTGCTTCTGGGGAAGGAGGGGGTTATGGGCAGTGAACGGTGTCAGTAGGGCAGTGGATTGTGTCAATAGTATATTTTTTTTTTTTATGTGTTTTTTTTTTTTTTTTTTTTCTGTATCATTTTAATTTTTGTTTTTCATTTTTCATTCACAATGTTTTTTTTGGGGGGAGTGGGTTGGGGCTGTGGACAGTGTCGGTGGGAGGGGGTTATGGGCAGTGGACAGTGTCAGAGGGGAAGTGGATGGTGTCAATAGTATTTTATTTTTATTTTTTTCTGTACCATTTTCATTTGTTTTTCATTTTTTTTCCCAATGCCTTTTGGGGGAGTGGGTTGGGGCTGTGGACAGTGTCAGTGTGGCGGTGGGGGGGGGGGGGGGCGGTGAGGGTGTCAGTAGTTTTTTTTAATTTTTTTTATATTTTTTTTTTTATTTGATATTTTTTTTACCCAATTTTATTTTTTATCATTTATTTACAATTTAATTTTGTAATATTTATTGCAATTTTTTTTTTTGTCCATCAGCTCTGTTGGTGGACTTTGGTGAGATATCAGACCTCTGACATCACCCCTTTGAGACAGAGAAAGGGATTGTAGACAGTTAAGTTCCTCCACCCAAACGCTCATCCGTGTATTTTA
>CM053032.1:266252799-266320299 GCA_028564925.1 Lithobates sylvaticus
TGTTTTTTTTTCTTTTGTCTTTCAGGCCGAATTATTGAAACTTTTACCAGAGAAAGAACAAAAATGACACACAACTTCGACTTCATTTAAATCTCTGGCAGTGAATGAAGCTCAAAACGTGGCACCCCGATTCTCTAAATTTCCTCCAGTCCAGAATTTGTCTGTTATTTGAAAACCATCAGAGGGTCAGCTGACGTCTCAGTTTTGGGCGGAGCCTTGTGGATTGAAATGCTTTTCTTCTATCGTTCGGGGACTGATTTGCTGAGATCTGCACACCCCCCGATTTCCAGCTCCTTTTGCAGTTCATGGTTGCTGCCCTTATGGCTGGATCCTTCACTGTTCATTTTCGACATGCTCCAGACAGTGCAGCAGCATGAGTGAGACTGCTCCTTTTTTGGTTCCGAAATGGCAGCAATGGATCAAAGCCAGGAAGTCAGGAAGAGAGATCTCTGCTATCGAAAACCTCCTGAGGCTGATGGGCGATTTCAACACCCCAAGGATCGACGTGACTGAAATGTTTAATTTTAGTGGAGTGATCCTTTTAAGTCAGGGATATGCAATTAGCCGACCTTCAGCTGTTGCAGAACTTTAAGTCCCATGAGGCATAGCAAGACTCTGAAAGCCACAAGCATGACACCCAGAGGCAGAGGCCTGATGGGACTTGTAGTTTTGCAACAGCTGGAGGTCCACTAATTGCATATCCCTGCTTTTAGGTTTTTGAATTTTGGTCATGTGTGTTCTCATTGTACCCTCCCCCCCCTTTCCACCAATTCATTCCTTATCTAGACTTGAATCCGCCTTTTAAAAATGATCAGTCTAATCCAGAGCTGCACGATTAATCGTTAAGAATCGAGATTGCGATTCTTTCCCCCTCGAGATCTTAACAAAGCATTTTCCAGATTCTATGCAGAGAGTTCTCTGCTCAAGCCGACAGCTGTCAAAAAAAAATAAAAAATAAAAACAAAGGCAGTCTGACAAGTTTCACAACTTTCCTCAGCTGCTGAACTAACTATAAACATTGTAACGTTTTGTTCTTTAGATCAAAGGCATGAACTTCTGTCTGTAAATGAGGGACGTTTAACCACTTAAAGACTAAACCTTTTTATCTGACGCTTGTTGGGTTCAAGTTAAAATCATAATTTTTTGCTAGACAGTTACTTGGAACCCCGAAACATCATACACACATATATATATAATAATTTTAGCAAAGACCCTAGAGAATAAAATGGGTGGTTGCTGCAATATTTTATGTAACACTGTATTTTCGCAGCGGTCTTTCAAATGCAATTTTTTGGGGAAAAAAATACACTTTAATGAATTTAAAAAAAAATAAATGGTAAAATTTGCCCATTTTTTTTTTTTTTTTGTATAATGTGAAAGATGATGTTACGCCGTGAGAATCGTGATCTTTATGCTAAGCAAAAAAAAAATCGTGATTCTAATTTTTCCCAGAATCGTGCAGCTCTAGTCTAAACCAATAAGGGATTTTGTTGTTGTTTTTTTTTGGGTGGAATCGTCCAATGGGTCCAGCAGCAGATTCTCAGCTCCGCCCACCTGCTGCAGCTGTCCCTCCCCCCCGGTCTCCTGTACTAAAAGAAATTTGTAGGTTTCCATTGCTGACCTCCAATCCGAAAATGCTACTTGCCTGGCTTTTAGTCCCTTCTGAGTCAGGACCTGAAACGAGCATAGAGAGCTCTGAGCCTCTGTACTCCTTCCAGGTCAGTAATTCGGAATGTATTGCAGCCTGGGGGGATCGGCAACCGCAGCCAGATATCTGGCATTGTCAGAGGGAGCACATCAGCAAGGGGCAGCCTGTAGGTTTTCTTCAGCACAGGCGTCATTTAGTTTAAGTTTTATAGTATGTAGAACGCAGCAGCAGGAGTGAGACTTCATTATGGGGGGGTAGTTCTGGTTGTAATCTGGTGGGTCTCATAATAAAACAAAAAAACTAAAATATAATAATAATAAAAAGAATTCAACATTTTCTGGCACATGTTGTCTTCATACGATTGCTGCAGACTTTGCTGTGGTGGAGGCCGTATATTTATATAGGTTCATTCTATAGGAGTACAAATACTTGGGCTTTTATATCTTCATTTATTTGTTGAACTCTGAATATTTCATCATAAAATTAAAAAGAGAAAAATGTCAACCCTGGAAGTCCTCCGCTGTCCTTTTTATCTCTGAGCGCTGTGCAGGGATTTTGGTTTAATTTAAAGTTGAACTCCGGGCAAAAGAAACGTTAATTGAAATATACCGTATTCACTTATCACCACAAAGGATAGAAATCCACATTTGTGAGCACCAAATGCCTTTGGAAGCCCAGATATTGCTTTGTAAACATAGCGGTGAAATCATCACTGGGCGGTATGTAGCCTGTGGGAGGGGCCCAGCAGGCTCCACCCACTACAAAAACCTACAGGAAGGGGGCGGAAACGAGGCCAGTCACTCTGCACAAGGAGAGTGATAGACATGAGCAGAACAAAAATAATTGTTTTGTTTTGTAATTTAAATAATTTCTGTTTAGTTAAATTTGTTTAATTCGTTGTCGCAATTCATTTTGTTTATTCGTTTTTGAATTCGACCTAAATTGACTTTCAAATTCAAATGTATTCTATTCGAAAGACGGTTATATTCTTTATATTTTATTCTATTCTATTCTCTTATTTTTTTATTTTATTCTATTCTTATCTCTTATTTTCCATTTTATTTTCTATTTTACTCTATTCAAATTTCGGAAGACAGTTATATTCTATTCTTATTTCCCATTCTATATTCTAATCTATTCTGTTATAATTTATTCTATTTGAAATTCGAATTTCGAAACATGGTTATTTTCTTTATATTTTATTCTATTCTGTTTGTTTTTTTTCCTATTTTTTTCTATTCTATAAAAATTTCTAGTCGTAATACTATTATATTCTTCCTATTCTCTTATTTTCTATTTTATTCAATTTTGTTTTTTCTATTTTTACTTTCCATTCTATTTATTTCTATTGTTTTCTATTCTATTCAATTCTAATCTATTCCATTCGAATTTATTGTATTTGAAATTCGAATTTCGAAGGATGCTTATATTCTTTATTTTATTCTATTGAATTCTATTTTTTTTTACTATTCTATTTTTTACTATTCTAGTCTATTCTATGAACATTTTAATTCGGAAGACTATTATATTCTTTCTATTTTATTCTTCCTATTTTATTCTATTCTATTATTTTTTCCTATTCTATTTTATTTTCTGCTCTATTCTAATTTATTTTATTATTTTCTGTTCTATTGATTTCATTTTTATTTATTTTATTTTTTTTTTTTTTTATTTTTTTTTTTACATACATAGTTACATAGGTTGAAAAAAGAGACAAGTCCATCTAGTTCAACCAATATTCTATTCTTTTCTATTTTATTCTCTCTTTTTATATTCTGTTCTGTTTTGCTCTATTCTATTTTATATTCTTTTTGTTTCTACTGCTATTCTTTTATATTCTATTCCTTTATTTTCTATCGTATTCTATTCTTGCTTTCTAATACAATTTTTGAATGCAATTGAAATTTTGTGCCAGTGCATTTTTTAATTCTCTAATTTTCTGAATTGCGATCATAGCGAATGACCCGAAAAAAAATGTCGGCAGTGCACATGTCTATTTACCACTGACAGGGGAGCTTACAATGATCAGCTTTTATAAATTTATGTAAAATCATTATCCCAAATGGGGGGGAAAAAAACTGTGTTGCTGTACCTGTGTAAACCGGAGTTTGCCTTCAATTTGTTACACTAGCAGATTTAGATACACTAACACCCCCCCTCTACCCAGACTGGCGGTGCTGTTTTCCAAAGATGCCCCACTGTGCTCCTTCATCCAGAGTGGAGGCCCATTATTACAGGAGGTGTGTTATTGGCCAGATCACCAGGTAAAAATAAGAGGGGAGAAAACTGAAAAAAGAAAACGAATGCAGCCACTGCATCTAATGATGCAATATTTTACATTGTTTTTTTGGGTTTAATATCTCTTTAACTACGTCATGACTTTGGTATCAGGTTTTGGGGTTAGTTTTAAGGATTACCTTTTCTTACAGGTACACCAAGGGTTATGGGTCAGGAAGAGGCAAAGACAAGTTTGTGTCATTGGCCAGCACAGCGATCATAAGGCACAGAGCTGCTTGGATCGGCTCTGTGCAATGCAAGCTGTCTGATGGTGTAATCACAAACATTTAACAGGTTCAATGGCCTCCTGTGCTGTCTATCTGTAATGCCATTTATAAACAGCACTCCAGGAATAGACATCCACCTTCTTTTTTTTTTTTTTTTTTTTTTTCAGCTTGCTCACTGTTGCGATTTGCCCACAGCTATCACATGGTACCTGGGCCAATCACATCATAGTTGGCAACATTGTAAAAAAAATAAAAATGTATAAGGACCCTTTTTTTTTTTTTTGCCTGTAGGCAGCGTCTAATTAGGGGGCGTGGCATTCGTTTGTAGGCGTGGCATAGCAGGGGGTGAGAAAAATGTGGCGCGCAAAGCATGGGCGTGGTTTAAGTGGAATATTGGGCGTGGCTCGAGCCTGAGATGAACGAGGGAGGGAGAGAGAAGGAAGGAACGGGGGAGGGATAGAGGGACAGCAGGCCCAGATCGTACACCACAATAGTAATATGTGTATTCCATAAAGTTTAACAATCGGCAGATAAAGATACTCCAAACACCTGGTGTTGGCGCTTCAATCATCCCGGCACCATGGCTGTTATGGTGTCAGGATGATTGAAGCACATTATTTCTATTATTACATTGTTGTATAAAATAAAATCAACTCGACATAATGCAGAATCAGTGGGAGCCTTGAGCGTGTCACCTGCCACCGGATGCCATCAGGTGCCCCCAGCGGAGCCCCTCCTTGCATCAGTCCTTCTCAGCAGCGGAGCCCCTCCTTACCTCCTGGACCGGTTCCGGTACCTCCAGCGCTGAATGTATGTAATTGCATGGGAGGTGCTGGAGGGTCTATTGATGCTGGCTTGATGGGGGATGGGGGTCTGCTGTTGATGGCGGGAAACTGTTGTTGCTGGGAGGGATCTTTTTCTTTTTTTTTTTATTATTATTTGTGGTTGAACTGGATGGGTTTGTCTTTTTTCAACCTAACTAACTATGTAACTGTTGAGGGAGGGGTCTACTGATGCTTGCTCCTGGGAGACCTATTGGTTCTGGTTGGGGGGGGGGGGGGGGGCAGTCTATTGTTGGCAGCTGCAGGGGATCCATTTTACGGCTTTTCTTTTTATTAACCACTTCAATACCGGACACGTTCACCCCCTTCCTGCCCAGGCCAATTTTCAGCTTTCAGCGCTGTCACACTTTGAATGACGCGGTCAAGCAACACTGTACCCATATGACATTTTTATAATTTTTTTCACACAACTAGAGCTTTTGGCGGCAGGTTCCCGACTGCCTCCTGCACATATACGTCGGCAGAATCGCACGTCTAGGCAAAAACACGTGTATATATACGTCCCCCTTCAATTGCCTAGCCGTGAGGGTTCGCACGCGCGCCCCGGTCGGGAGCTGCGGGACCAGCGGACCCGATCGCCGCTGGTGTCCCGCGATCGGGTCACAGAGCTGAAGAACGGGGAGAGGTCTGTGTAAACTAACCTCTCCCCGCGCTTCCTACACTGCCTGCCACTGATCGGCTGTTCCCTGTCATTGGGAACGCCGATCAGTGACGTCAGCCATGCCCCCTACTGAAAAAAAATTAAAAATAAAAACACACACGTCACACTAACTCCTCCCTGCCCCCTAGTGGTTAACTCCTTCATTGCCACTGTCATTTACATAGGAATCAGTGCATTTAAATAGCACTGATTTCTGTATAAATGACAATGGTCCCAAAAATGTCCCATGTGTCCGCCATAATGTCACAGTCACAATAAAAATCGCTGATCGCCGCCATTACTAGTAAAAAAAAAAAAAAAATATTAATAAAAATGCCATAAAACTATCCCCTATTTTGTAAATGCTATAACTTTTGCGCAAACCAATCAATCGCTAATTGCGATTTTTTTTTTTTTTTTTTTTTTTTTTTTTTTACCAAAAATATGTAGAAGAATATGGATCGGCCTAAACTGAGGGAAAAAAATGTTTTTTTTTATATATTTTTGGGGGATATTTATTATAGCAAAAAGTATTGCATTTTTTTTCAAAATTGTCGCTCTAGTTTTGTTTATAGCGCAAAAAAAAAAACCGCAGGGGTGATCAAACACCACCAAAAAAAAGTTCTATTTGTGGGGGGAAAAAAAAAGGACGCCAATTTTGTCTGGGAGTCATGTCGCACGACCGCGCAATTGTCAGTTAAAGCGACGCAGTGCCGAATCGCAAAAAGAGGCCCGGTCCTTTTGGCTGCAAATTGGTTTGGTGCTGAAGTGGTTAATCACCACTTTTTTTTTTTTTTTTTTGTATTATATAAACAAAAAAAAGACAGAAAATATTGAAAAACACAATTTTCTTTGTTTCTGTTATAAAATGGAACAAATAAATAATTCTTCATAGTTTTAGGCCAAAATATTCTGCTACATTTCTTTGGTGAATATAACCCAAATCAGTGTATATTACTTGGTCCGTAGGAAAGTTAGAGAGTCCACAAGCTATGGGGGATATATATCTGAAAATGGATCAATCCTGATGTACTGACAGGCAATATCATTTCTGGAGGCCTCAAAAATGCCAGGACAGTACAAATGCCCCCTTTTTGGAACGTAGACTGTCTGAGGTATTTAGTAAGAGGCACAGCGGGTTTTTTGAAGTTGTAATCCTTTGTTGCAATTTTTTTGAAAAATAAAGAAAAAAAAAGTTCCCCATTTTTTTTTTTTTTTTGTTTACATACTGTCACCAGTGCAGTGCCCTCATATAACCACGGTGTGGCAGTGATCAGGGACACTGATTGGTGACAGTATAAAAAAAAAAAAAAAAAAATTAAATTTTCTTTTTTTTCTAAATGTATTTTCCTTTTTTATTACATTTTTTTACATACTGTGACCAAAGCAATACCGTGTTCCCATACATAGTAACACTGTACTACTCTGGGGAGGGGGGGAATCAGGATTTTTATTTTTTTTTTTACACACTATGATTGCTTATTCTTCACTGGTAGAAGCAACCATTGTGTAAATATGTGTCCCTCGCGCTACTTGGAGTACTTCAGATAGTCTAACATAAGTAAACAGTAGTGCTGTGCGGCAAAATGTGGCGTGGTCACAAATAAGGATAAATATATAAAAGAATTGCGTGAAATTCTTTTCTATATTTATAGAAGCAACCATTGTTCTCATTGGACGTCATATGATGTCCTCCCCAGAATGCACCTCGTGTGCCTCACATACCGCACTGCAGCCGGACACAAGGGATGACAGATCAGTGTACCGGCGTGCTGCCGGTGCCATGTGATTGCTGTGACCAATCACCGCAGACTAACATGACAATTGTACACAATGAATGGCTTTTATTCATGCCATTGATTGTGTACTAATGTGTTGCTCTCTGTGAGTGGCCACAGTGATCACATGGCACAGACCGGTCCAATCACAGCCTATCTGTACCATGTGATTAGCAATAGTAAACATGGAACGAATAGATTTAATTTAGCAAAAATGGTTGTGCTGGACAGCCGCACTCTGGAATATAGCCTTTATTGTAAAAAAAATAGCTATGATGAAGTACTGTTAAGTGTGAAACGTGTCAGATCTTTTGTCCAATTTTATGCTGTGGCTTGTATTTTTGGCTGTCCAGGACTTCCTTTTTGCTTCATGTGCTCTATGCTTAGCCTGCACCTGGTATTCCAGTTTCGAGGAGTCTTGTATCCATAGATCCACCTGGAATGGTGATTCTCTCCCGACTCACTGGGTAGGCTGAACACTGGGAGCAATCTCATTTTTATAGGCCGGTAGGCACCATTACTCCCACCAGTTTTACCAAGGCATATGTTAATGTTGGTGAATTGAGTGCTGATGTCATCTGCTCAGTGGAGTGTTGCCTTTGCTTTTCCCCCCACCATATAGGCCATTGAGGAAGCACCCCGGCTTGTAAGAGCCATGTGACTTTGGTCACCTCTGGCCACCCAACCCTCAACTGCTACCACTTATCCTGGTTTCATGCAGACATAGGGCAGTCCTGCTGCACCAGGTACCCCCAGCTCCCCTTCTACTAAGAGTTCGGGGGCTGCTTGCAGTACACCTACCGATGGTACTAATGTTGTTATTTGACATTGCAAGTCTATCCTATACCAATTCCTCCTGGACACCATCCTCGTGATAGATGCCAGGCTCATCAGGGCTCATGGGCACCCTGTTGGCACAGATCACTTGGTCATGGGAGAAATCTCAGCTCTAGATCAGCCTCCTGGAGCTTCGGGGTAATTTGGCTGTTCTGCAACATTGGGGTAGCCTGTCGGAGAGTCATCCGAACCAGATTTAGTTGGACAAGGTTATGGTAGTGGTGCGTATCGGCTACCAGGGAAGAGCTAGAAGGTTGCTGCGTGAAGAGGTAGATCAGGTCCTGGATAGAACGTCATGTTCCAGCCTTGTACAGTCTCAGTGTAGATAATTGCCAAGCAAATTCTCAGGTGGCAGCACCTGGACCATTGCATTGAGGTAGGGGACAACACATGTGAACTGCTAGGTTCTACAACAAACTGGATCGGTTTGTATCCAGGGCAATGGATCCTCTAGCAGAAGCAGTGGATGCCCAGGTAGCAGCAGAGGGTTGGTACACTCTTATCTACGCATTTCTGACCCTTAAACTTCAAATAAAGTTGACTGATATGAAGGACAGTCCAAGGATCCTCACTGTTATAGCCCAAGCAGATGTGGTACATGGACCCAGGCGATGTGCTGTAGGCACTGACAGCTAGTCAGCATTTTTTTGCCCCAAGGACTGGTTTGCCATCCTTTTTTGGTTGCTGGCTTAATTTTTAAATCTCAGATTGCGACAGCAAATCTGAGAAACCCAAAAAAGTGCTTACAGGGCTAGTAAAGGGCCGTACACACGATCGGACTTTTTGACAACCAACATGCAAATTAGCTGTTTTGGACCAACATCCGACCGTGTGTACGCTCCATCGGACCAACTTTTTCCAGGTTTCATCAGACTTTTGTTGGCTGTGCGAACGGACCAACTTTCTGCCGACCAAAGTCCGACCGTGTGTACAGAAAACCATCGGACTTTTGTCCAGAGTACAAACGCGCATGCTCAGAACCAATGCAAAAGATCAGACAACAATATAGAAGTTGACCAAAGGTGGCGCTGGAGTATTAGAACGTCCTCTTTTGAAGTGTCGTCAGTACGTTGAAACGTCACTACGTTCATGTTTGTTGCCTAAAAAGTCAGATCGTGTGTATGCAAGACCAACTTGGGGCCAATGCCCTTTGGACAAAAATCCACTGGGAAAGTTGGTCCACGGTCCGATCGTGTGTATGAGGCTTAAGAGTAATTCCCTGCCAAGAAAAGTGAAAAATCCAATCCTTGAGACCGTAAGCTTAAAATTGTGGTCTATCCAAGCAACCTAGATATAGTTCAGGCAGCATAGCAAAAGGGTAAAGTCTTTCTCAAATGGAAGTTTAAAAAGCACAGAGAATCAGATTCAAAGGCCCATGGACAGGTAACCTCCCCATAAAGTGTTTTTTTTTTTTTTTTTATAAAGATCGTGAAGCCACATTCTCTGAAATAAAAAATAGCAATGGCAGAAACCCGCACCAAGTGAAGAATACCTTCCACATCCAATGAGAGACCTCACAGGACGTAGAGTACCCAGCTTTAAAGTGGAAGTAAACCCCCCTATCGTTTTCAGCCAAGGAAGCTGCCATCTTTGCCTCTGTTTAATCGTTCAACTGCCACAGTGCTGCACATGTGATCCGTTATGACACCAGCCCTTGGATGGTTTGACTGTTTGGTTGAGAGCACAGCCAATGTGCAGTTAGGATTCACGGCATGCCTTTTTTTTTTTTTTTTAGACTGTTAAATCGATGGGTTTACTTCCGCTTTAAGCATCCTAGGAAGCATAGGCTCAGATATGCCCCCTGTCCCTCACAACCTTGGCTTCAACAGTCATGCTATTAAAGTCTGCAACCAAGAAACAGGATGGCAATTTGGTCCTTGGGGCAGAATATCTTTACAGTTTGGCAGTGCCCACACACACCATATGCCAGGAGTCTTACCAGGTTGGTGTACCACATGTGCCTGGGCCAGTCTAAAGCAATGGGGATCACCAAAATGCCCTCCATCTTGATCCTGTGGAGCAGAGGCAGTAGAATTTTCAGGGGAGGAAATTGATAGATTAGGATGTACTGACCCTACCTGGAGTATTCACTACTTCTGCTAGAGGATCCTTGTATCTAGGTCCATACTCAGCATCTCCACATGTAACACAGGTTTTGGAACACCTCTATATGTAGGAACCCATCCCCCCCATGTCCAGGTGCTGTCAGCTGAGGAAATCTGCCTGCTCATTTAGCATGGCTGGAATGAGACGTTCTGCCCAGGGCCGGTGTACTGTCAAAAAAGTGTCCGCCTATCAAATAGTGTCCGCCCCATACTGAGGACAAGAAGATTTGGAAAATCTCTAAAGATGAACGGCGCCTGCGCCGTGAGTCCAGGTGCAAGCCCCACCATCCAAGTGAAAATAGGGCTACACAAAGTTAGAGGGCCCCTTGCGGGCTCGCCACGCTTCAGGCAAGATGCGTCCAGGACCAGATTCAGATACTGCAAGCAATGAGTCTGTTCGATTAGCGGTTTCTAAAGCTTCAGGATTCAACTGAACCATTGTAAAGCCTGGACAGTTAGACACATTGTCCAATGAGCAGCTACACAGCCCCATACGCAACAAAGGCAATGCTCTGTGTGTTCAGAACCAACATTCACTTTTCCAGCAATTTGAGCTCCAAGAGCTCTTTTATTGGGTTCGGACCACACAGGCCAGCCTTTGCTACCCATATACATCAATGAGCCTTGGCCACCCATGACCCCGTTGCTTGGACGACTTTTGTTCAGTCCTGAGCACTGCAAATCGGAAACATCCCACAGGAGCTGCATTTTTGGAGTTGTTCTGACCCAGTTGTCCGGCCATCACAATTAGTCCCTTGTCAAAGTTGATCAACATGTTCACTGACCACTTTCAGATGCTATTGCAACAAGATAATCATTATTTGTTTTACCTATCAGCTGTGATAATGTTATGGTTGACCACTGTATATAGTAATGAGTACAGCTTCAAAACCCTTCCCTCCTATAACTTTGGTCAACACAAAAACCCCTAGCATATACAAAATGGAGGTACCGTATATACTCGAGTATAAGACGAGTTTTTCAGCACATTTTTTTTGTGCTGAAAGTGCCCCCCTCGGCTTATACTCGAGTCAAGCACTTTTCTGCAGCAAAAATTTTAATTTTCCAACCTGACTTTGCGGCCCCCGTATCTCAGGGTCACTTAGTGCTAGGAACCCCAAATTTGGTGGACAAACCCAGTGGAACCAACACTACAATAAGTGTTCCTAGCACCAAGTGGCCCCGAGATACAGGGCCCCAAATTTGGTCAACTGTGTCCATCTGCAGCAGTCATTTCGAGACCCTTTGGGGTTACTAGCATTAAGTGGCCCCAAAGTCGGTTCGGAAAATGTCATACTCTGACATTTTCTGACCCGACTTTGGGGGCCTCGTATCTCGGGGCCAGTTGGTGTTAGGAACCCCAAATTTGGTGTGCAAACCCAGCGGAACCAACACTACAACATATCCAAAATGGAGTTCCTAGCATCAAGTGGCCAGAGATACAGGGCCACAAATTTGGTCAACTGTGTCCATCTGGAGCAATGTCATTTCAGGACCCTTTGGGTCCAGAGACCCCTAATTTTGGCTGCAGCTAGGGGGCATCTAGGAACCCTTAACTATCACGTTTGAAGTTCGGGGGACCTATGGCTACAAATGGGCACAGTGAGGCTGCAAATGGGCATTGTTGACCCTCTTTTCCACTTACAGTAGCTGCGCATTTCTCACCCTAGGCTTATACTCTAGTCAATAAGTTTTCCCATTTTTTTGTGGTAAGTTTTCCCATTTTTTTGTGGTAAAATTAGGTGCCTCGGCTTATATTTGGGTTGGCTTATACTCGAGTATATACGGTACTTGCCATTTCTGACTTTTATGCTGATCAATAGATGCATGGACCTCGAACAATTTCTGCCACTGAAATCAGAACTCCCACCTGCATACATCTTCCCAGTTAGTGGTCTGCCAAGTAGCAAATATGAGTGACAGACTAAAGCTACAGCATCTGTTAATAGTTAGTAAGTGGATGCTACCATTCCCAGCAAACCGAGTTAAAGTCTACAAGCATGAATGTGTCATACAAAACCTAAAGCGGAAGCAATTCAGCCCTCAGATTTCCGTACATTCGCTTTAACAAGGACAGACAGGGCAGGAAGTCATCGTGCACAGGGGCTTGTGAGGTGACAAAGCAGCATAGCAGGAAAAGTTAGCGAGTGGAAGAACACATGGAAGCCCCGGGGCCCTGAGGGTTGGTTTTATGATATGGTGCATTTATTTGGGGGGGGGGAAAAAAAATAAAAATCAGTGCAATAAATCAAGAAAATATACAACACAATGAATAAAAATCAATTGGCACAAAAACATAAAATAATTAATTCCTTGGCCTCCCGTTGTCAATGAGTACCTGAGCCCGAAAGAGCCAAATAGCAGCCATTTTGTATCCAAGACTGATGTCAAACAAAAGCGGCCAATTAAGTCACTAGAATTCGGTGACAGCCGCAAGGCAGGAGAAAGGGTGGCTCTGTATCTCATGCCACAATATGAGGGCTACGCAAATAGGTTGGCCGAGTGTTGGGTCAACATACAAAATGGCTACCTTCATATGAGCGACAAGTACATGGAACTTCATGATAAAGGGATTCCTTTAAATTCCAGTTATCTCCAAGCTAGACTCTTTTCTCTGTATATATTACCATAAACCATAATTGTTTTTTTTCTGCGCAAATTAAACATTCATATATAGTGCAGGTAGCAATGACAGCGTCCCTGACGTAGCGTCTTAAAACCTGTGGGACAAACCAAATTTTATTCAATACGTCTCCATGTAATTGTGGCAAGGCTTGATAAAGTTTTAAAAAAAAACTACAATCAGTTTTAAGGAAACATTTGGTAGATACATTGGATTATTTAAACAGATCTCAGGCAAATATTAGGCGCAGTTCTTAAATATAAACAGTTGAAAAGTAAAAAGTCCTGCCTAAGAGCATTCACTAGCAGGGAAAGGCGCGGTGCACCGACACGCCGGGAAAGCTGCTGTGCACCGACACGCCGGGAAAGCTGCTGTGCACCGACACGCCGGGAAAGCTGCTGTGCACCCACCAGCCGGGAAAGCTGCTGTGCACCCACCAGCCGGGAAAGCTGCTGTGCACCCACCAGCCGAGAAAGGCGCGGTGCACCCACCAGCCGAGAAAGGCGCGGTGCACCCACCAGCCGGGAAAGGCGCGGTGCACCCACCAGCCGGGAAAGGCGCGGTGCACCCACCAGCCGGGAAAGGCGCGGTGCACCCACCAGCCGGGAAAGGCGCGGTGCACCCACCAGCCAGGAAAGCTGCTGTGCACCCGTCTGATAAGGGTTTCACTGGTAAAGGCTTGACCATTTTTTTTTTCTTTTTGACTCTGGGACTAAGCCCCCACCTACCATCTCCACACCCAATGACTAGGTCTCAATGGCCAATAAGGGCCAACACACTGGGCCAGGGAGAATGGTGACCAGGTGAAGCCTAACTCCAAAATGGGAAATAAAAGGCAATGAAACTAGTGTCAGACAGGTGCACAAACTACCAATATACACTTTCGGTGGTACCTGCTCTTGGACAGGACTTTTAAAATGGCTGATTGATTCGGATTAAAGATTTTTTTTTTTTAAAGAATTTTCTTCCCAGAATTTTTCAAAGCGTCTACTTTACAAGTGAATAGCCTACTTCCATTATTCCTTAAATCACTCAAAACACAAAGCAAGACACCGGGCAATCAGTGTAGCCGGCCACATATGAAGGAGCTGGCTGTCCTACAAACTGTCCCTCCATGGACACGGACGTCCCACGTACCTTATTTTGCATGTATAGTTCAATAAACTGCATTTTCAAGTCCCGAGACAGATCTGACATAGGGAACAGATTTGCGTGGGGACCACTGAATATTTCCATCCAGGCGATCCCAATTTTTTTTTTTTATCACCGGTTGGAATTATTTGTGTAATGTATATAACTGCTGTACTGAACCCAAAATAGTTTGCAGCGGACAACAAGCGGTCTCCGTATATGGCCAGCTCTTTGCATACAAATAATTAGAATTACATCAGAACACCCCAAGATGTTTTGGTTACAAAGGCCTGAAAATGAAGCA
Organism: Lithobates sylvaticus; assembly: GCA_028564925.1. Classification (NCBI taxonomy): domain Eukaryota; kingdom Metazoa; phylum Chordata; class Amphibia; order Anura; family Ranidae; genus Lithobates; species Lithobates sylvaticus. The sequence continues at coordinate 266,267,212 of CM053032.1, forward strand.
TAAAAATGTACAAAGAGGAAACAAAATGTAAAATAACTGACAGGGCTATCAGTCTATTTCCATTTGCAATGATTTTTTTTTCTAAAGGGTAACTCCTCCCCTTTTGATGGGTTTGATCTCCAAATACAAGGCAGTGATATCAGCTTTAAAAACTGTATTTATTTCAGTCTTTTGAAGCTTTACAGATTTTAAATATTCCTTGTAGCCATGTTTGAATACAGCCAAGTATCCTACTCTGTTGTATATGGTCCCCTTTAAGAAGCAGTACTTTAATGTTGTATGCAAAGAGCTGGCCATATATGGAGACCGCTTGTTTGTCCACTGCAAACTATTTTGGGTTTAGTACAGATGTCCCATTTGTGAAATTTAGGGAGTACTGCTTCTTAAAGTGGATCTTCACCCTCTTAATGAAGTTCCATCCACTACACCCCTCCTCCTGTTCTCTACATTTTATTTTTATTAAAAAAAAGTGTCAGGCACCGTACCCCCCCCCCCCCCCCATGCACGCCACTCGCCTAGTGCCCGCTGTCCCCCCTGGGATATGCACGTCACATATCCCAGGAGGCATAGTGTTTAATTGACAAAGTGGGGGGTGGGGCGCCTCGCGGTGCATCATCGAGAGGCCCACCCACTGAACACAGAAGAGCTGGCGGGCCTCTCGATGACGTCACAAACATGGCGGTACAGAATGGAGAGTTGGCAGAGGATCTCAGCGGGACAACGCTGGATCCACTGAGTGGGTGAATATCTAAAATGTTCAGAACCCATCTCCTGGTAAGCTAGCCTAATGGCGTGTCATCATCGAGAGGCCCACCCACTGAGCACAGAAGAGCTGGCGGGCCTCTCGATGACGTCACAAACATGGCGGTGCAGAATGGAGAGTTGGCAGAGGATCTCAGTGGGACAATGCTGGATCCACTGAGTGGGTGAATATCTAAAATGTTCAGAACCCATCTCCTGGAAAGCCAGCCTAATGGCGTGTCATCATCGAGAGGCCCACCCACTGAGCACAGAAGAGTCGGCAGGCCCACGATGATGTCACAAACATGGCGGTGCAGAATGGAGAGTTGGCAGATAATCTCAGCGGGACAATGCTGGATCCACTGAGTGGGTGAATATCTAAAATGTTCAGAACCAATCTCCTGGTAAGCTAGCCTAATGGCGTGTCATCATCGAGAGGCCCACCCACTGAGCACAGAAGAGTCGGCAGGCCCTCGATGATGTCACTAACATGGCGATGCAAAACCGAGCAATGGTAGGCGAGGGACAACGCTGGGTGATTGAATGTCTAAAAATTTCAGAATCCACCTCCTGTAAGCTAGGGTAAATTAATATTAAAAAATAAATAGTGGCTTGGAATAGGTTGGGTGAAGATCTGCTTTAAACTCTGGGCAAAAGAATGAACTTATTCAAAATATATTACTGTGGATTTACACTAAAGGTGGGTTCACATGGGCGTACTACAGTGTACACCCGTGTGTATGTTTACCCCCCCATAGGGATGCACAGAAATTCCATGCATCCCAATGCAGGCAGTCTCATTTATGTTAATTGAGATGCAGCAGCTGCATGGTCACAGGCGCTGCTCCAAATTTGACATCTGCGTGGGTGCACTGCCCTGAATGTGAACTGTCTGCGTTCAAGGCTGAGCACCCGCACAGGCACGGATGTCAGATTGGGAGCAGCAGCGGTGTCCCAATTAACATGAATGAGACAGCCTGCATGGGGATGCATGGAACACTTGTGCATCCCTGGAGGGGGTGGGTGGTAAACAAGGCCATCATTTCCATCTTTATATTCTCTGTACTATATATGCGCTATGTATTAATAATTGTATTATATTCAATTGTACTTGTTTTGTAGGATGAAACATATGGCTGTATATGTAAAAAGGTGTGGAGCCTTTAAACTTGTGAAACGCGTATTTCCGAAAAGCCACACAGGAAATGATTGCATATTCTCAAGCTTTGTACATAAGCCATCTATTTAAATTGGATAATTTAATCGAAAAGATTGAAACTATATGTATGGGTATTACGCGTCTTCGGCACATTTAAAGGCCCAAGTTTTTTTTCTCCTAACGCCCTTCTTTGGACAGGAGAAAATATATTGTTATTGAGGCCTTAAAAAGGAGAAGACCAGCCAAAGCTCGTTAGGCTGGGCATCTCCTATGGGTCACAGGAGTGCAATTTGTTTTGCACTCCTGTGACCCCGTCACCAAGATCAGTCCAGGCTCCGCGTCACCCCGACTTCGGAAGTCTGGATCCGCCAGGTGCCTGGACTGGCGGCAGTCTCAGTGAGCTGCTGAGATGACCACTCCCCGCCCCATCCACAGCTCAGCGCTCCAATGAGCATGGAGGAGCAGAGCAGGAGAGCTGCTGACTGACAGGCAGCAGCTCTCCGCACGTGGAGGTGAGAGGACCGAGCCATCGGCAGTGTTGGGTGGCTCGGTTCTCAGTGAAGAGGCGGCAGGGGGGCCGATGCTGCATCCACCTGGGTAAGTGTGAATATGGGATAAAAAAAAAAAAATTCCATAATTTTTTTTAAGATTATTGATCCTACCAATGATCTAAACCAGACTCTATCCTTAGTCTTTACTGTATTTACTTGGATACAATTCAAATAACAGGGAACAACCCTGTTAATAAAGACCGTTAAGCTGATTTTCTGGCTGCCATCATTTGCAACATCAAACACGCCAAAAGGATGGAGCTACACTTAGACCTGTACCCATATATTTTACCATAGGTACCATACCAAGCCCGTCAATTGCCCACAAACTAGTGAATTCCATAGAACTTTGTGCCTTGGTGAATTGATGGGCTCAACCCGGTAACGCAGCTGCCACCAGAGCATATGCAGGACGTATCGGCAAAAATAAATTATAAAAACGATGTACGAAAACAGCGGCTTGTTTAATTTTTCGTCATGATCCGATGGCACAAACATAGCAAATGACTATACAAACTGTTGGGAGACAAATTAAATACAAAGTGTCTTCGATTTCGTTTTCTTCTTTTTTTTTTTTTTTTTCTCTTCTTTAAAAGTTCAATTTCCAAACTAAATTTGTACAAGATTAAGTTTTACATGATCATTTTTCTTTACATCATTTTAAGATTCCTAGGTAATATCGTAAGATTAAAAAGTTGCCGTGTGCACCTAAACGCAGTCAAGAATTTATTTTTTTTCTTCTTCTCCAGAGTTCTTATAAAACCAAATTAAATCTCCGCAGCGTTGCAGAAAAAGCCACAATTGTACATTCACTCCTTGATTTCTGACAAATTAAAAGAAAAAAAAAGAAAAATTCAACCACTTGTTGGGTTTCTTGTTTTGCAATAAAATTGACAAAAATATTCTTTTTCTTTTCTTGCAGCAGTAAGGTTGACCTCCGCCTCGGTGCGACAGTTTTTTTTTGTTTCCAGAAAAAGAGCCTTGGCTGCAGCGTTTGGATTAGCTCTGCGAGTTCCGCGAGGTTGGCCTTCGGGTAGCCCCGACGAGACAACGAGACTCCGTTGTGGTTCTCGAAGGGCGTTTCACAGCGCGACAAAGACTCTCTCGTCTTTTGTACCTGGGAAATGTGGTCAAGGATCGACATCGTCAAGGTCACTTTTTGGGTCTCCAATTATCATTGGAGAGTCGGGACCCTGAAAGACATAAAAAAAAATAAAAATTATAAGAGGAATTCTGGCTTAAACCACATTTTCAAACTGAATGAAAAGCAAGAAATGGAGGGTTGGGAGCCTGGTCCCCAACCAGGCTACCATGAGGACATGGGGGGCAATTGGACTATCGCGGTACAGTAAAACTAGTAAATTAATTGTACTCAAGCTGCAGCTCCTTTTATCCCAAGGTGCTGGTTACTGGCCTTGTTAACCCTTGGTATCGCTCCCTTCCCCCTCTTCAGGTGACTTTGGCATGGGTGGATATGCCCTACGACGCCTCCACCCCTTGCCATCTGTCTGCAGTATCACACACTGTGGCTGTATGCTGATACGTTCTTTCTCAGACGGGTTGCTGTCTCATACTCTTGTTACATATACAGCCATATATATAAAACGATTTTTATCCTACTACCAGGTATATGTTGTGTCCTTCACTTACATTGAGGTTCACTCGTTTTCACTCCTTTTAAACATTTGTCACCATTTCCCTTTTCATCTTTTACTTCTCCCCCCCTTATCTCCTTCCTTCCCCTTATCTCCTTCCAGTCCAATTTTCCCTGTTAGGTTCCCACCCAACCCCCCCCCCCTCATTTTCCCATGGTCCCGCCCCTTTCCCCCTCCATCCCCCCCCCTCTCCTCTTTCCCCCCGCTTTTCCCAATACTCAAGTTCATTTTCTCATACCTCTCCCCACTTTACATTCACATTTGTTTGCCAACTCACTCATTGTTTGAATTTTTATTTTATTTTCACATTTGTCCCAATATATTCATTTCGTCCGCTCTTTCACTCTCTTCACATCATTTTCACTTCTTGATCTTGTTTTCTACTCTGCTCCACCATACCATTGACAATTTTCACGATTCTTTCACTGGTCCACCACTTTGTGGCCTTGCAGTGCACAATATACCTACCCTGTTGCTCCATTTTATTTATCCAGATTCCAGTCCATATCATTTTTAGCTCTCAGAGTTGCCGCGGGGGACCCCTTTAAGATGGTCGCGCCCTGCGCTTGGTGCCTGCCGGGACACGGGTAAGCTGCCATGCTCAATCTTTTATGTACCAGATAGGTTTGTTATGGTACATTAAAAAGTTTCTTTCATTGTTCATGCCTTTGCGCAATTACATTGTTTTTTGATTATTTGTAAATTAATTTGCAGATACCTTCCTGATGAAGCGGCTACTGTCCGCGAAACTAGTCGAGTTGCTGTTATCAAATTGTCCCACTGTGATCCCATCCGGGGCTAATTATGTTGATGATATATATGAACTGTCATCATTTTTCAACTAGTAATTGATTATGATTCTTGCATAAATAAAACCTTTTAAATTTGAACCTTTATTATTCTTTATATTTGTCATACACTGTCATTTTACTGCCCTACTGTACCGCAATAGTTTAATTGCCCCCATGTCCTCATGGTAGCCTGGTTGGGGACCAGGCTCCCAACCCTCTATTTCTAGATTCCTGGATGATGGTACAAGTCTCTCAAAACCCTACCCTTAGTAACCAATTATAGAGGCCACACCCATTTTATGAATGAAAAGCAAATCACAATGCGAAGAACACATCAGAACCTATTTATTAGGGTTCTCTGCAGTCTTGGTACAATGTCTGGCCATAAATCCAATGTATATTAAAGAAGTAGTAAACCACAGCAAAAAAAACAAATGGGCCCTGGGCAGCTTAAAGAGGTGTATCTCTCCAAAAAAATAAAGAGTCAGGAGCTTTACTTGGAGATGGGGGTCGAAGCTCCGCCCCCCCCGGTCCGCTCGGCGGTGCCGGTATTGCAACTGTGGGCACCCGGCTGTGGCTTCACAGCCGGGCACCCACTGCGCATGCGCGAGTGGCGCCGCGTGCCGTGATTGGCCGCACAGTCACCTGGGACACGTGGCAGGCCCCAGATGACTGGGGAACCTTTCCTGCGCCGAGGGGAAGTGATGTCACCAGCCCAGGCAACGCAGAAGGCAGACTACGAGGGACCCCCTAGCAACAGGCATTTAGAGGTATGTAAAAAAAATTTTTAGGGGGAAACGCCACTTTAAGTCATAATGTGCTAATACATCCGCCTCTTTGCCACTGGAACAGCTGTCCCCATTGGAATATTTTCCCCTGCTCCTGTAATGCCCCGTACACGCGATCGGAAATTCCGCCAGCAAAAGACCGATGAGAGCTTTTGGTCCGAAAATGCGACCTCGTGTATGCTCCATCGGACTTTTGCTGGCGGAATTCCAGCCAGCAAAAGATTGAGAGCATGTTCTCTATTTTTCGGTCGGAAAAAGTTCAGAACGGAAATTTCCGATAGTCTGTACTAATTCCGATGCGCAAAATTCCTACGGTCGAAAGCTCATCGAACTTGTAAAAAAAAATAAATAAAAAAAATAAAAAAAAAATAAAGTGTTAGCAGAAATCAGATTAGCCTTTCACACAGCAGAGCTGAAGAGAAGAAGTCCCAGGACACTAGCGAAAAACTGAGGGGTGCTGGTAGTATCCTGGGCTGCCCAACACTTTGGCAGTGTCCTATTTTCCAGTAGCTGGCAATGTAACCCAAAAGTTAAAGAGTTCCTGTGTCCCTCCTCAATGGGGTTGAAAGAAATCTGAATTACAGCTTCCCCAGCACCATTTAAAGTAATGAAGGAGCCAAAGCTTCTTCTACCCACAATACTCCTTACCTGTTGCATACTTCTGTCTCCATTCTCATTGGCTGGGCTGCTTTCAGATCCGTTGCTGCTTCCAGATTGGTCCTTCTCATTAAGCAACGCGGTAGCATAGGCCAAAGTGTCCTGGAGAAAAATCGTTATGTTATTCACCCACAGATATCAATCAATGCTACAAACCTCAGATACAGAAAGTGTGACGGCTCAGCCATGCCCTTTACTCTACCTGGGCAGAGATGGTCCTCTGGAAGGTCTTGGCGGTGGACGTTTCATTGGACACATTACTCTGCGGAGCCCAGCAATGCTCAGACATCTGTCAGGGAAATAAAAATTATAAACCACACTTCATGACATTAGAAAGCAGGCATATTCTCATTCTCCAAAAATTCAGGACGGCTAATACTGTACTATATAATTGTGATTTTTCCTAGAAGCACAGATTTCTGTTACCGCATATAGTCCAGAAATATGAGTGCCGTACCTTCTTCTGCAGCCATTGCACAGCCCAGCTCCAGTGGTGAGAATTCTCTTTGAAATACTCCTTGGCAGCGGCACACCTGTGGTCAAAAAGAAGCATTGTGAACACTTTCCAGCCACTGTTAAATGGGCATTCTGGCAGCTCATTTTTGACCCGTGATTACATGGATCTAAAACGGACTGCAATGTATCCCAATGGGCAGCTGGATGTAACCAGACATATGGCTGCCTATATCTGCCCACATCCAGGTCTGTTCAGGTTCATTGGATCAAAGAGAAAAAGTTTCCATCCTGGTCCTCTTTTACTGACCTAAACGAATATGGGCGGATATAGGCAGACACATAACTGCTTACATCCGGGCAGCAATAGGGATTATATGGGTCCACTTTTATCCGGGCAGCAAAAGGGATATGGGTCCACTTTTATCTGGGCAGCAATAGGGATTATATGGGTCCACTTTTATCCGGGCACCAATAGGGATTATATGGGTCCACTTTTATCTGGGCACCAATAGGGATTATATGGGTCCACTTTTATCCGGGCACCAAAAGGGATTATATGGGTCCACTTTTATCCGGGCACCAAAAGGGATTATATGGGTCCACTTTTATCTGGGCACTAATAGGGATTATATGGGTCAACTTTTTTCTGGGCAGCAAAAGGGATTATATGGGTCCACTTTTATCTGGGCACCAATAGTGGGTCCACTTTTATCCGGGCAGCAAAAGGGATTATATGGGTCCACTTTTATCTGGGCACTAATAGGGATTATATGGGTCCACTTTTATCCGGGCACCAATAGGGATTATATGGGTCCACTTTTATCCGGGCACCAATAGGGATTATATGGGTCCACTTTTATCTGGGCAGCAAAAGGGATATGGGTCCACTTTTATCTGGGCAGCAAAAGGGATTATATGGGTCCACTTTTATCCGGGCACCAATAGGGATTATATGGGTCCATTTTTAACGCCATCACAGGAAAAATTGGACACATGCGACATCCATTTCTGATCTGATTCGGCACGGGATCAGTCTAGGACCCCCTACTGAGAGGGAACGGAGGACGTCCGTGTGAAAGAGGGCCAACACCACAGACATGACGCAGACCCCACCATCTGACAAAAAGCAGAGACCTATGGATCTTACAATTTATAGATCGCTGATACTTACTTCTGAGCCAAGGTGACCAGGAACTTCACACACTGGTAGCAGCGGCTGCTGTCTACGTGATTGCTGTGGTGCATCAAAGCTAAAGAAATAATAAAAAAGGAATATTTTTTTCTGGAGATATGGTAAACTTTAACATATTTGAAAACACTGTTACGCTGTATTTTCTTTTATTAAGCAATGTTGGATGTCAGGGTCTGGTATCGTCCGGACAATTTTTCCAGGGTCCCTGGGGGGGTGATCAGTATTTACAGATCATTAGCAGAGAGGTTGGACTGCATCAGTGCACAGAGCTCACCGAGAACCTCCGATCCCCGGGCTCCTGCTTCCATTCATCTCTCCTCACCTTGTGCCTGGGAGAAGGTGGGTTTTTCCAAGTCCTGTATGCGTTTGTTGTGCCCCGAAGCATCAGAAGGAGGAGAGCAGCCGCTACTTATTGACAGTGGGTGGGGCTTTTACTAGCTCGCCCGCGGCTCACCCCCTGCAGTGCGGCTACAATGCAGGGCTACTTTGAACTGCCTCATAGCAGGGGTGAGCGGTGGGCGAGTGAAGCTCCGACCCCTGTCAATAAGTGGCGGCCGCTCTCCTCCTTCAGACACTCCAAGCACAACAAACACATACAGGCCCCCCCCCGCTGCCAACCAACAAGAGGCGGAGCCTGGGGGCGGCAATAGAACCGGCTGGCAACAGCTGTGCGGCCCCCAACAGGTCATGGATCAGCACTGGTCTGCAGCCCGGGGGTTTGGGACCCCTGGGATAAAGGATCCACTAATGGCCAACTTCCTAGAACATGATGCAACGGTAAAATCAGGGGCCATAACCTGGCAAGTCACCCAGTGGTGCTAATTTTTCTAAAACTGGAAAGTACAAAATCCTGGTGCAGCTGTGCGTGGTAGCCAATCAACTTCAAGCTTCAACTTGTTCAATTAAGCTTTGACGAAAAAAATACCTGGAAGCTGATTGGTTTCTATGCAGCGTTGCACCAGGTTTCCCACTTTCCAGTTTTACTAAATCAACTCCAGTATGTCCTGTCTGTCTTATGCCTAGCACACACGATCCGAAAATCGGATGAAAAAATATCGCTTTCAAAGATAATCTGATCGTTAGTACACAGCTTTTGAGAGCCGATCACGTCAGTTCATCCGAAATTATCCGAAGGGACAAACATAAAACGTTATTTTTTTTTTTCAATACAATATTTGGAAGCGCTTGTGTGTATTTGCAGAACAGACGCAGCTTGGGTTTAGTATTGCTTTAAAGCATAACAGCAATAAAAAAAAAAAAAAAATGGTATATATATATATATATATATATATATATATATATATATATATATATATATATATATATATATATATATACATATATACATACACACACACTGTATCTCCCAAAAGTAAGTACACCCCTCACATTTTTGTAAATATTTTCTTCTATCTTTTCATGTGACAACACTGAAGAAATGACACTTGTCTACAATGTAAAGTAGTGAGTGTACAGCTTCTATAAGGCTGCTTTCACACTGGGGCGGTTTGCAGGTGCTATTGCGCTAAAAATAGCGCCTGCAAACCGACCTGAAACAGCTGCTGTGTGTCTGTGTCTGTGTGACTGTGTGTCTCCAGTGTGAAAGCGGTGCGCTAGCAGGACGGTAAAAAAAAGTCCTGCTAGCAGCATCTTTGGAGCGGTGAAGGAGCCGTGTATTCACCGATCCTATACCGCTCCTACCCATTGAAATCAATGGGATACCGCGGGGATAACCCCGGCAAAGCGCCGTGCGGGGGGTTTTAACCCTTTTTTCGGGCGCTAGTGGGGGTTAAAAACACCCCGCGGCTGCATACCGCGGCTAAAACGACGGTAAAGCAGCGCTAAATATAGCGCTGCTTTACCGCCGCAGCCCGCACCGCTGTGAAAGCAGCCTAACAGTGTCAATTTTCTGTCCCCTCAAAATAACTCAACACACAGCCATTAATGTCTAAACCGCTGGAAACATAAGTGAGTACACCCGTGTGTGTGTGTGTGTGTGTGTGTGTGTGTGTGTGTGTGTGTGTGTGTGTGTGTGTGTGTGTGTGTGTGTGTGTGTGTGTGTGTGTGTGTGTGTGTGTGTGTGTGTGTATGCGTATGTGTGTGTATATATATATATATATATATATATATATATATATATATATATATATATATATACACACACACACACACACAAAAAACGCTGTTAAGGGGTGAGATTTAACAGACGTGTATCAATCGTTTAGACGTTTGCCCTTTTCTTTCTGGAGATGGCTCCTAGATTGTGGAAAGATTTGTTTACACTTTCATGCAACAAATACACCCACAAAGAATCGCTAATGCCATCAAGAAACAGCATGGAGGGCGATGGACAGAATGAGAGGGTATTCTGGAATATTTAATATCAGAGAAAAGGATTTTGCTGGGCAGAAGGGGAGAGGTACACGAGACCCCACAAGACCCCAGTAAATGGCAGAGGGTGTAGATACTGTGGTAGGGGAGGTTGGGAACACCGGTCACATTTTGAAGCCAGCTGTAAGGCCACCAGCTACTATAGACAAGGTGACAATGAATTCATTTTACCTAAAAGCCCGTCTGACTCGAAGGCAAACTTCAGCCTCTGCATCTGGATGGGGTCTTCAATCATCTGCAGAAGAAAAAATAAATAATAATTTACTTCTCAGTACAGTATATAACAAGACCAAACACTTGGTACCCAGCAAACTTTTAACCACTTAACCTATGGAAGATTTACCCCCCTTCATGACCAGGCCATTTTTTTGCAACACGGCATTGCAATACTTTAACCACTTCCAGACCGCCGCAAGCCGATATACGTCCTCACTCACTTTGAGGGAGGATATCGTTGTTATGGCAGCAGCTAGCTACCATAACCCCCGGTATCCTCGTGTTCGGCCGGTGGTCTGCTTCAAGATAAACGTGGTCTCTACAACAGATTCCCCGCAAGATCACTTTTATCGGTGGGGGGGGGGGGGGAGAGGGCCCCCTCCGCCGCTTACCCGAGCCGTCAGTAGCGGCGGAGGTGGTCAGATCCTTTCACATGCTGGGTATGGAGACAAGTGAGTGGAAGATGGCCCCCACCTGTCTCCATGACATTGCAGGGCGGAAGCAACGTCAAAACATCACTTCCATAGCTCTTAAAGGGACATTTTTTTTTTTTTTTTTTTTTAAATGACAATTTTTATTTTTAATTTTTATTGCATTTTAGTGTAAATATGAGATCTGAGAACTTTTTGACCCCCAGATCTCATATTTAAGAGGTCCTGTCATGCCTTTTTTATATCACAAGGGATGTTTACATTCCTTGTAATAGGAATAAAAGTGACAATTTAAAAAAAAAAGAAAAAAGGAAAAACTGTAAAAATAAAAAGGCAAAATAAATAAGAAAAAAAAAAAAAAAAAATGTTTAAACTCGCCCCGTCCCGCCGAGCTTGCGTGCAGAAGCGAATGCATACGTGAGTAGCGCCCGCATATGAAAACGGTGGTCAAACCACACATGTGAGGTATCGCCGCGATTGGTAGAGTGAGAGCAATAATTCTAACCCTAGACCTCCTCTGTAACTCAAAACATGCAACCTGTAGGATTTTTTTTAAACGTCGCCTATGGAGATTTTTTTTAAAGCGGAAGTAAACCCTTTGATTTAAATAGTTAAAAAAAAATGGCATGCCGGAAATGCTACCTGTCACATTGACTATGCTTTCAACCAAACTGTCAAACCATCCAATGGCTGGTGTCATAACTGATCACATGTGTAGCATCATGGCAGTTGAGGATTGAACAGAGGCCAAGATGGCAGCTTCCTTGGCTGAAAACTATAGGAGGGTTTACTTCCACTTTAAGGGTAAAAGTTTGTCGCCATTCCACAAGCGGGCGCAATTTTTGAAGTGTGACATGTTGGGTATCAATTTACTTGGCGTAACATTATCTTTCACAATATAAAACAAAAATTGGGCTAACTTTACTGTTGTCTTATTTTTTTTTAATTAAAAAAAAAAGTGTATTTTTTTCCAAAAAAAGTGCGCTTGTAAGACCGCTGCGCAAATACAGTTTGACAGAAAGTATTGCAATGACCTCCATTTTATTCTCTATGGTATTAGGAAAAAAAACGTAAATGCTTGGGGGTTCCAAGCAATTTTCTAGCAAAAAAAACGTTAACTTGTAAGCAAAAAATCTCAAAAAGAGGCTCGGTCCTTAAGTGGTTAAAGAGTCCATAATGTTAGAGCAGTAAACCTTTTAAATTACTACAAAAAAGCATTATTGGTTACATTAAATACGTAGTGCCGATATACTGTGAAGCACCTTAGAGAGTCCATGGAGGCGATCACCTGATTGGACATGACCGGCGACCAGGAAGTGTCAAATCTGAACAGGAACACCCACAGTGTCACCATCACATGTATGGACGGGGGATGAGGATTGGAATGCAGGGAAGCTGAAAATGCAGATAATCGCTTTATTTAGCGTACGTACCAGAATATCAAGCAGGAGGGTGAACATGTTCTTCAGTTCATGAGGTGGAGCCGACTCCAGCTGGTTCTGTGGGGTAAATATAAAATTAAACATTGGTTACACCCTCCCAACACAGCTAATTAATGGGTTTTCATCACTGGAGAAGTGAGGAACTCAATTTTTGATGATGAACACTGTTCGAGGCCTCAGAACTGGCAGTATTTCTAAGATGCCCTCCACTGATATCAGAAATGCACAGATTAATAAGTATAAAGTATTATCTAGGCTAAACATTCACAGCCTAGGATTCCATCAATGTTGCAAGGGGGTTCCTGGAGCTGTGGCCGATTTACGTCCCATTTGATGGTGCCTGTATAGTCTTAGGGCAATTGCCACTTGGCAGATTAAGTGGCATGACATCAGTGATCTTTTAGCTGTTTGTAAGGGGGCTTTCCTCCCACTGGTCACCAATATGAGGATCATTCTTCCCACTGGCCACCAATGCGAAGGGTGTTCCTCCCACTGGCCACCAATGCGAAGGGTGTTCCTCCCACTGGCCACCAATGCGAAGGGTGTTCCTCCCACTGGCCACCAATGCGAAGGGTGTTCCTCCCACTGGCCACCAATGCGAAGGGTGTTCCTCCCACTGGCCACCAATGCGAAGGGTGTTCCTCCCACTGGCCACCAATGCGAAGGGTGTTCCTCCCACTGGCCACCAATGCGAAGGGTGTTCCTCCCACTGGCCACCAATGCGAAGGGTGTTCCTCCCACTGGCCACCAATGCGAAGGGTGTTCCTCCCACTGGCCACCAATGCGAAGGGTGTTCCTCCCACTGGCCCCCAATGCGAAGGGTGTTCCTCCCACTGGCCCCCAATGCGAAGGGTGTTCCTCCCACTGGCCCCCAATGCGAAGGGTGTTCCTCCCACTGGCCCCCAATGCGAAGGGTGTTCCTCCCACTGGCCCCCAATGCGAAGGGTGTTCCTCCCACTGGCCCCCAATGCGAAGGGTGTTCCTCCCACTGGCCCCCAATGCGAAGGGTGTTCCTCCCACTGGCCCCCAATGCGAAGGGTGTTCCTCCCACTGGCCCCCAATGCGAAGGGTGTTCCTCCCACTGGCCCCCAATGCGAAGGGTGTTCCTCCCACTGGCCCCCAATGCGAAGGGTGTTCCTCCCACTGGCCCCCAATGCGAAGGGTGTTCCTCCCACTGGCCCCCAATGCGAAGGGTGTTCCTCCCACTGGCCCCCAATGCGAAGGGTGTTCCTCCCACTGGCCCCCAATGCGAAGGGTGTTCCTCCCACTGGCCCCCAATGCGAAGGGTGTTCCTCCCACTGGCCCCCAATGCGAAGGGTGTTCCTCCCACTGGCCCCCAATGCGAAGGGTGTTCCTCCCACTGGCCCCCAATGCGAAGGGTGTTCCTCCCACTGGCCACCAATGCGAAGGGTGTTCCTCCCACTGGCCACCAATGCGAAGGGTGTTCCTCCCACTGGCCACCAATGCGAAGGGTGTTCCTCCCACTGGCCACCAATGCGAAGGGTGTTCCTCCCACTGGCCACCAATGCGAAGGGTGTTCCTCCCACTGGCCACCAATGCGAAGGGTGTTCCTCCCACTGGCCACCAATGCGAAGGGTGTTCCTCCCACTGGCCACCAATGCGAAGGGTGTTCCTCCCACTGGCCACCAATGCGAAGGGTGTTCCTCCCACTGGCCACCAATGCGAAGGGTGTTCCTCCCACTGATCCCCAATGCAAGTAACATTCTACCCACTGGCCACCAATTTTACCACTTGCCTACTGGGCACTTTGACCTCCTTCCTGCCCAGGCCAATCTTCAGCGCTGTCACAATTTGAATGACAATTGCTTGGTCGTGCAACACTGTACCCAAACAATTTTTTTCCACAAAAATAGAGCTTTCTTTTGGTGGTATTTAATCACCACTGGGGGTTTTTCATTGTTTGCTAAACATATAAAGACTGAAAATGAAAAAATAAAAATAAAAAAAAGTTTTCATAATGTTATAAAATTTTGCAACCAGTTAATTTTTCTACTTCAATTTGCGTGCTGTGGCGGCACTAGGGGGGGATGAATGTGGCGGCACTGGGGGGGATGAATGTGGCGGCACTGGGGGGGGGATGAATGTGGCGGCACTGGGGGGGGGGGGATGAATGTGGCGGCACTGGGGGGGGGATGAATGTGGCGGCACTGGGGGGGGGATGAATGTGGCGGCACTAGGGGGGGGGATGAATGTGGCGGCACTAGGGGGGGGGATGAATGTGGCGGCACTAGGGGGGGGGGGGATGAATGTGGCGGCACTAGGGGGGGGGGGGGATGAATGTGGCGGCACTAGGGGGGGGGATGAATGTGGCGGCACTAGGGGGGGGGGATGAATGTGGCGGCACTGGGGGGGGGGGGATGAATGTGGCGGCACTGGGGGGGGGGATGAATGTGGCGGCACTGGGGGGGGATGAATGTGGCGGCACGGGGGGGGGGGGGGGGGGGGGGGGTGGGGGGGGGATGAATGTGGCGGCACTGGGGGGGGGGGATGAAAGTGTGGGGGGGGGGGGGATGAATGTGGCGGCACTGGGGGGGGGGGGGATGAATGTGGCGGCACTGGGGGGGGGGGATGAATGTGGCGGCACTGGGGGGGGGATGAATGAGGCGGCACTGGGGCGGGGATGAATGAGGCGGCACTGGCGGGCACAGATTGGTGGCACTGGCGGGCACAGATTGGTGGCACTGGCGGGCACAGATTGGTGGCACTGGCGGGCACAGATTGGTGGCACTGGCGGGCACAGATTGGTGGCACTGGCGGGCACAGATTGGTGGCACTGGCAGGCACAGATTGGTGGCACTGGCAGGCACAGATTGGTGGCACTGGCAGGCACAGATTGCGTGGGCATGGATGAGGCAGCACTGGCAGGCACAGATTGGCAGCACTGGTGGGCACAGATTGGGTCTGCACTGATAATCAGTTTCCCCCGATTATCAGTGTAGATGTCCCTTTAAGTTATCGGTTCTCTTCTGCAGATAACCGGCTTCTGTTTACATCCGTGATCAGCTGTGATTGGGACACAGCTGATCACGTGGTAAAGAGCCGCCGATTGGCTCTTTACCTCAATCTGTGCCATATGACGGCCTTCCAGAACTAGTCAGCCGCACTGTAGCCAAGTGGTTAAGGGACATTTTTCCCCATTGACCAACAATATATTGGTTTTAGCAAAGGGTTTTCTGAGACCCAAAATTTTAAGAGTTCCCCCTCGGGTAAAACGGCTGATCTAGGCTGAAGCTGAATTCCAGCTCTCCATACGGATTATCATGAGGAAGGAGAGAAAAATGTAAGCTGAATTGTTTTTTTATTTTTTTTAAATGATGAAGGTTCAAATTTTTAAATTTTTTTCTTGGAAGGGTCATGCTTTAAAAATGCCCCCCGCTGCCGTGTTCCTCTATGCTGCTCATCAGTGACCATGAGGGTGTTACCAGATTAACCCATCAGGTGAGAAGAATTTAATGGTCACTTCCTCTGCAAATCCGCTCCAAAAAACGACGGGTGCTCTTTAAAGCGTTAGTGAAGCGCGGAAACCGCGCAGGTTTAGGAGATATTCATTTTACCTACAAGGTAAGCGTCATTATAGACCTTATTATAGACTTACCTATAGGTAAAAATGACCAAGCGGGCAATACAACCGCTCTAAGGCCCCTTTCACACTGGGGCGGTTTGCAGGCGCTATTGCGCTAATGATAGCGCCTGCAAACCGACCCGAAACAGCTGTTGCTGTGTCTTCAGTGTGAAAGCCCGAGGGCTTTCTCACTGAAGCGGTGCGCTTGCAGGACGCTGGAAAATGTCCTGCAAGCCGCATCTTTGGCTCGCTGTAGGAGCGGTATATTTACCGCTCCTATAGCGCCCGGTCCCATTGAAAACAATGGGGCAGCGCTCCGAACCCGCCCGCAAAATGCCGCTGCAGCGGCGGTTTGCGGGCGGTATTAACCCTTTTTCGGCCGCTCGTGGGGGGTAAAACCGCCCCGCGAGCGGCCGCAATGCGCCACTAAAACGACGGTAAAGCGGCGCTAAATATAGCGCCGCTTTACTGCCAGCGCCCCCAACGCCCCAGTGTGAAACTAGCCTAAGGACTAAAAGAAAACTGATCTTGAAAAAGACAATGCAACCATCAGTCCCTCCCCTCCCCCAGGTACTCGGTGTAATCCTAGACTCGGACTTGTCATTTCAGCCTCAAGTCCAATCGCTGTCAAAAGTTTGTAGACTTCACCTCCGTAACATCTCTAAAATTCGCCCCTTTTTAACAAATGACACCACCAAGCTCCTCATTCACTCCCTTGTTATCTCTCGCCTTGACTATTGCAACTCCCTTCTCATTGGCCTGCCTCTCCATAGGCTCTTCCCCTCTTCAGTCTATCATGAATGCTGCTGCCAGACTTATCCACCTTACCAGCCGTTCAGTGTCTGCCAACCCTCTCCTCCAATCCCTACACTGACCACCACCCCTCTCCTCCAATCCCTACACTGGCTCCCAATCACCAGCGAATTAAATTCAAAATACTAACCACAACATACAAAGCCATTCACAACTCTGCCCGAGCTACATCACCAATCTTGTCTCCAAACATATCCCAAACCGTCCTCTTCGCTCTTCTCAAGATCTCCTCCTGTCAAGCTCTCGTTTCCTCCTCCCATGCTCGTCTCCAGGAATTTCTCCAGAGCCTCTCCCATCCTCTGGAACTCGCTACATCAACCTGTCCAGCTATCCCCTACTCTAGCTACCTTCAGGCGATCCCTGAAAACTCATCTCTTCAGGGAAGCCTATCATGTCTCCAACTAATCTTCTACCACTTCCATCAGCTCATTCCCCACAGTTACAACCTTTTGTATCACCTCCCCCACCCTATTAGATTGTAAGCTCTTCTGAGCAGGGCCCTCTTAATCCTCTTGAATGTTATTGTATTATAACTGTATTGTCTCCCTTTTATATTGTAAAGTGCTGCGTAAACTGTTGGCGCTATATAAATCCTGTAATAAATAAATACATTTTTCTTTGTGAAAACTCAATAAATATATTGAACAAGAAAAAGACATGTCAAGGATTTAAACCAACAGAACCAGAAACTGATCGACTTTGTACCTTAATGAAGTGCAGAGCGGTGAGCGAGAAACGCTCGTTACAGAAACAGCAATAAACCAGCATCTCGATGAGCACAGAGAGGGGCCCCGGGAGCTCCCGCATCGCAAACATCACCTGAGAAATACAGAGGGGTGCAAATGTTTTTTGTAGATATAAAACATTCATATTAGAAATGTCAATAAAAGCAATTCTATGACACCTCACTATAAAGACAAGGGATTGTCACATGCCTATGCACAACGGTTAGATCTCCTTAATTCGATTCTGTTACTAGAATAAACATGCAATATAGAATACTTCCTGCAAAAACGATGGATAAAGCGGAGTTCCACCCAAAAATGGAACTTCCACTCTTCAGGATCCCCCCCCCCCCCAGGGTCACATTTGGAACTTTCAGTGGGGAGGGGAGAGCAGATACCTGTATAATCCGGGTATTTGCTCCCACTTCCGGGCATAGATAGCCGCAGTATCCGCAGATATCAATGTCATATCCGGCGCCTCCTCCGCCCCCCCCTGTCTTCAGGGAGACACACAGGTCCCAGAAGACAGCAGAGACCAGTGGGATCGCGCATGCGCGAGTCGGGAACCAGGCTGTGAAGCCGCAAAGGCTTCATTTCCTGATTCCCTTACCGAAGATGGCAGCGCCTCCACCCGAGAGCCGAGGGACAGAGCGGCTTCGGGTGCCGACATTGCGGACAGGTAAGTGTCCATATAAGTCAGCAGCTGCAGAATTTGTAGCTGCTGGCCTTAACCACTTTCAGACCGGACCATTTTGCTGGCTTAAAGTGGTGTTGCCACCAAAAAAAAAAAAATTGGCTTAAAAAATCATAAAAAATAAATAAATAAAAATGTAAAATAAAAATAAATTGGAAAAAAACATTTTTTTTTACTCACCTCTAAAATGCCTGTTGCTAGGGGGTCCCTCGTAGTCTGCCACCTTCAGTGCCCAGCACCTGACGTCACTTCCCCTAGGCGCCGCACAGTCATCCCTGATGAGTGAGCATCGAATCACGGCGCACGGTGCCGCTCGCGCATGCGCAGTGGGTGCCCGGCTGTGAAGCCACAACCGGGTGCCCACATTAAGAATGCCAGCGCCGCGAGCGGAGCGGGGAACGAGGGGGGCCTCGTTCCCCCGCATTGATGGACCCCGGGACAGGTAAGTGTCCGATTTATTAAAAGGCAGCAGCTGCAGTATTTGTAGCTGCTGTCTTTTAACCTTTTTTTTTTTGTGGGCACTCCTCTTTAAGACCAGACCACTTTTTGCGATTCGGCACTGCGTCGCTTTAACTGACAATTGCGTGGTCGCGCAACGTGGCTTCCAAACAAAATTGACACCCTTCCCCCCCCCCCCCCCCAAATAGCTTTTTTTTGGTGGTATTGATCACCTCTGTGGTTTTTATTTTTTGCGCTACAAACAAAAAAATAGAGGGACAATTTTGAAAAAAATGCATTTTTTTATTACTATAATAAATATTTTTTAGACGCTATAACTTGGAACATGCGTGTGGTAATAACTGCACTTGAAGTCCCATTGACTGTTTCTCCAGCTTTCCAACTAGAGAGCTGCAGGAAGAAGCTGCAGGAGCCCAGCATTGCACCCGTCATCCGCCAATCATGGATGTAATGCTTTGTCGGCTCCTATTAAAATAAATTAAATGCACATCCTGCAAATATATCTGCATTTATTTATTTTTTTGTAAAAGATGGACTTTGTTTCAGGCAGCCTGTGCTTGTTTTATACAAATCGGACAAACCTATGAAGGTTAATAATGCCACATATCAACACATCATCCACACAAGTATATATACAGGAACCTCGGTTTACAAGCAACGCTGTTAATAAGCATTTTGAAAGACTAGCAACTTTTTTTTTTAAATAAATTCTGACTCGGTTTGCTAGTGTTGTCTCGCAAAACGAACAGAATCCAAGCTAATGGGCGAATCAGTACCGCGTTTGGCCTGAGGTGCGGGGGGGGGTTTGGTGCGCCGGTAACACTCGAAGTTCAGAGCCGTATGGAAATACTCGGAAACACTCAGTTCGAGTGTTTGTGAGCCTGAGTTTAGCCAAGGTGTCCTCGAGTGTTTCCGAGGCTCTCCGGCACCGCTCCCCCACCTCTGGCCACATGCGGTATTGCATGTAATAGAAGTCGATGCAGAACTAATTATCTTTGTTTCCATGGACATCTATGGGGAAACTCGCTTTAATATGCGAGTGCTTTGGATTACAAGCATTCTCCTGGAACAGATTATGCTCATAATCCAAGGTTCCACTATTATATTATATATATATATATATATATATATATATATATATATATATATATATATATATATATATATATATACACACACACACACACACACACACATACATACGGACACTTGGAGCAACGCACCTCCAGCAAATAAGGCTTTCCTTCTGGCATAAACATCAAAGCTTCAACTTCTGGATGGAGGGCCAGTGGGGGACTCTGTGTGTTCGGAGGGTGAGGCATGAACAGACCAGGAGCTGCAAAAAAATAAAAAAAATCACAAGGTCAGAATTTTACATGAGTGTTTTTGTTTTATTTGTTACATGTGATACTGAACTTAAGTTTTATAATTGAATTTCACAGTCCTGACTCTCCATCTCGTCCAATCCAAGCAAAGCACTCTCTGAACAGCGCTCATGCCGAGTGGTAGGTGGAGATCATTGAAGTAGTGGTCTTTACTTCAGTGATTTTCAGCTTGCAGGGGCATCAACCAGGAATGGTATTCTACAGAGTTACAATGCCCCAAGCTGGGACAATGTAACTATCAAAAAATATTAAATGCCTGGAATTTATCTTTAACCACTTCAATGCCAGGCATTTTCACCCCCTTCTTGCCCAGGCCAAAATTGCCAAAAGCTGAAAATTCAGCTTTTGGCGCTGTCACACTTTTTTTTAAACTTTATATGTTTATTAATTATTTTGCACATTTACAATAAAACAAATATCACATACATGTTCATACATCCAATAGGCAATAATCAAATAGAGCATAAGAAAAAACAAGATAGACTAGTAATTTTATAGATTGATTATGCCTTACCCCCCCCCCCCCCCCCATCCCGCTCCCCCCCCGCCCCCTACGCCACTCATCCATCATTTGCTCGCCCAACTCTGACTCGCCCTCATCCTACTTTTTTTTATTTATTCCGCTTCGTTTGTATACGACTCCATTATATTGATAAGTCCTATTTCTATCCTTTTTCATTCCATAATTTCCACAGCAAATGGAAGTTATCAAAGTTCCCTTGTTTAATATAAATTGTTCTCTCTTTAAGGATTACCCTCTCCATATTGTGTTCCCATTCCTCAACTGTTGGAGGAAGAGGGGACTGCCATTTCTGGGCTATGAGTTTCCTAGGCATCGCAGTATCGCTAATTGAGTGTCCTCTGGCCTGCCCCTTCCCTCCTCCACCCCCCCCAAGACACAGAGAACAGGGTCTATATCCAAGTGGATTTTAAAAATCTGAGCGATTCTAACCACCACCTCATTCCAATAGCGATGTAGTTTGGGACATCTCCAAAACATATGGATAAGATCTGCACCCGACCTCCCACATCTAGAACAATTATAGTCTTGTCTGCACCCGAACAATTTCGCCGGGGCCTAATACGCACGATATATTGGAAAAAGATGTGACATCTTCTGAGGAGGGGAAAGTGAAACCCAAGGGGCAAGCTCTATTATCCTTTCCCATTGTGAGTCCGAAATATTTCCCACATCATTAGCCCATTTTATTTTTAGGGGACTTATTTGGGGCCCTCCCCGACTCCCATTATGTATATGCGGGTATACTTTAGATATCATCCCCTTTAGGGTCTCAGCCCCTACTATACTCTGTAATATCGGGATGCTGGTCCATTCTAAGGACAGGTCTTTAAACTGTTCAGTAAGGGCGTGCCTTACTTGTAGATACCTAAAAAAGGACTGGTTAGGGAGCAAAAATTGGGTCCTTAAAGTGGAGTGCCCACACAAAAAATAAAATAAAAAAAAAGTCGGCAGCTACAAATACTGCAGCTGCTGACTTTTAATAATCGGACACTTACCTGTCCCAGGGTCCAGCGATGCAGGGGAACGAGACCCCCCCCCCTCGTTCCCCGCTCCACTCGCGGCGCCGGCATTCTTAATGTGGGAACCCGGCTGTGGCTTCACAGCCGGGCACCCACTGCGCATGCGCGAGCGGCGCCGTGATTCGACGCTCACTCATCTGGGACATGTGACAGGTCCCAGATGACTGTGCGGCGCCTACAGGAAGTGACGTTTAGCCCGGGCAATGAAGGAGGCAGACTACGAGGGACCCCCCCAGCAACAGGCATTTAGAGGTGAGTAAAAAAATATTTTTTTTCCAATTCTTTTTTATGATTTTTAAGCCACATTTTTTTTTTGGTGGCAACCCCACTTTAAGTCCTGAAAACTGTCGCACTTTGAATGGCAATTGCGCGGTTGTGCAATGCTGTACTCATATGAAGTTTTTAGCATTTTTTTTTAAGAGAAAGATAAAGATCGATGTAAGCGCAATCCAATTATTAAACCGTGCGTTTTTTGTGGTTTTACACTATGTGGAGGAATTTATATATTGCTGATTTGCACAGATATGCGTTAGTTTGTTTTGCATATTTGCACAGAAGATATAGTTATATTTAGAATTATAGTTAAATAGTGTATGACCCCGTGAATTCCTGCGATGAACAAGTAAATTAAAAAAAGAATAATTGGTGATAGTAATATCTTATATTTATATTTAATTTTACTTGTAACATTCAAGGTTGCTGCTCTTCAAAGTGCATGTGCCTTTAAAAATGTTAACAGAATAAGAGCGCTACCATACACTATACTAATACAGCACTAAATAAATCATAAAAAACTCAAATATAAAATAATATAAAGTCCATAAATTCCAGTGAATATATAAAGTTCATGTGAATCCAGGGAGGCTTTTTCAGTGCAACTTCAACTTAATAGATTGTGCAGTATAAAGTGCCAGGACAAACATCAGTGCAATACCCGTGGCCCCCCCCCCCCCCCCCCCCCCCCCCCCCCCCACCCCCCCCCCCCCCCCCCCCCCCCCCTCTGTGTGCCCCCCCCCTCACTCCCCAGAGATCCTGGACTCCCATAACACAAGGCGGATGCGCTTTGAGAGGGTGGCTGGGCTTAGTAGTCCCACTGGCTGTATCACTGCGGCTTGCGTTAACCATAGGTGGTGACATCATTTCCGGCCGGCTACTTCCGATTTTAGATTGTTTTAAATGTTTTATTAGGAGTGGATTACCTGGAATTTTGGATTTTATACAAAAAAATATACAGAATTACGCTATATACCGTATATACCCGAGTATAAGCTGACCCACCTAATTTTACCACAAAAAACTGGGAAAACGTATTGACTCGAGTATAAGCCTACGGTGGGGAATGCGCAGCTACTGTAAGTGGAAAAGAGGGTCAGGAATGCCCATTTGCAGCCTCACTGTGCCCATTTGCAGCCTCACTGTGCCCATTTGCAGCCATAGGTCCCCCGAACTTGGTAGTTTAGAGTTCCTAGATGCCCCCTAGCTGCAGCCAAAATTTGGGGTCTCTGGACCCAAAGGGTCCCCCGAAATGACATTGCTGCAGATGGACACAGTTGACTGACTTTGGGGCCCCGTATCTCAGAGGCCACTTGGTGCTAGGAACCCCAAATTTGTATATTATGTATATGTTGTAGTGTTGGTTCCACTGGGTTTGCACACCAAATAAGTGGCCCCCGAGATACGAGGCCCCAAAGTCGGGTCGAAAAATGTCATTCTCTGCTGCAGAAAAGTGCCCGACTTGAGTAGGGGGGGCACTTTCAGCACAAAAAAAAAATGTGCTGAAAAACTCGGCTTATACTCAAGTATATACGGTAGCTTCTTTTGCCATTTGTACCCATCCCTGGAGGTTCGTTGAGGACAACCCCTTTTGTAGCTGGGGTTACAGCCTGTGGGACCACAGAGCCCAGCAGTCCTCATAACGTTTGTACACTTCTCAATGGGATTCCCGGGATTTCTGATGGCTCAGTGAGGACAACGCAAGCCGCAGTGATACAGCCAGTGGGACTACTAAGCCCAGCCACCCTCTCAAAGCGCATCCGCCTTGTGTTATGGGAGTCCAGGATCTCTGGGGAGTGAGGTGGGGGGGGGGGGGGCACACAGAGGGGGGCACAGGTTTTTGCACTGATGTTTGTCCTGGCACTTTATACTGCACATCCGATTAAGTTGAAGTTGCACTGAAAAAACCTCCCTGGATTCACATGAACTTTATATATTTGTTCACTGGAACTTATGGACTTTATATATTTTATATTCAATGCAAGTTTTTTATGATTTATTTGGTGATGCATTAGTGTAGTGTATGGTAGCGCTCTTATTCTGTTCACATATTTAGAATTAGGTTTAGGATTATATTTTATGCTGTAATGTGGACCTGCACTGATCTTGACTTTAACTACTACTAAAACGACTTTACTATTACTGACACCCGTCAATATTGAGAAAGCTGCGCTCCATTCTGATTAATTATATACATCTGTGGTGCTGTTAACACTTTTTTGCATAAATTTATTTGCAAATTGCTATAGCAGAAACAAAAGAAACATTTTTTTTTTAAAAGCGGTGTTTCACCTAAAAAAATTTATTTTTAAAAGTCAGCAGCCAAAAAAAAAAAAAGTAGCTGCTGACTTTTAATAAGTACACTTACCCTCCCAGGGCGCCCGCGATGTCGGTCGTGGAGGCCGAAATGTCCCTTGGCGATCCGGTTCCAGCGCTGCCATCCTCAGTAAGGGAAACGGCTGCCCGTTTCCTACTGCGCATGCGCGAGTCGGCGCGCGGCCTACTGCACATGCGCGAGTCGGCGCGCGGCCTACTGCACATGCGCGAGTCGAATTTGTGAATGGGGAACGCGATGTGTTGTGGGACACAGTTCCCATAACACACCGTGCCCCATTCACTAGAAGACGGCGCTCGGAGCAGAAGAGAGAACATCACCGCGGAGCTGGAAGAGGCAGATTAGGACGATCTGCCTAGCAACAGCCATTTCTGGTAAGTAAAAAAAAAAATTTATTTTTCCATTTTAAATTGTTATTAACATTCTTTTAAAGTTTTTTTTTTTCCAGGGTGGCCCACCACTTTAAGTCTTTTTTTAAGTCTTTTTTTTTGTTTATTTGGCAAAAAAAAAAAAAAACAGTGGTGATTAAATACCACCAAAAGAAAGCTCTATTTGTATGAAGAAAAAAAAAAAATACCATATGGGTACAGTGTTTCATGACCATGCAATTGTCATTCAAAAAGTGACAGTGCCATGAGCTGAAAAATGGCCTGGGCAGGAAGGGGTAAAAGTGCCCGGTATTGAAGTAGTTAACCACTTAAGGACCACCTCCTGCACATTTACATCAGCAGAACGTGGGTTGCCGGTGTGCACATGACCCGGTCCTGAGCTCCGTGACTGTGGCCGCGGGACCCGATCGCCGCTGGTGTCCCGCGATCGGGTCACAGAGCTGAAGAACGGGGAGAGGTCTGTGTAAACAAACCTCTCCCCATGTGAGGCTGTCACTGATCGTCTGTTCCCTGTCATAGGGAAAGACGATCAGTGATGTCACACGCCAAGCCACACCCCCCTACAGTAAAAAAATAAAAAAAACACATAGGTCACACTTAACCCCTCCCCACCCCCTAGTGGTTAACCCCTTCACTGCCAGTGTCATTTACACAGGAATCAGTGCATTTTTATAGCACTGATTGCTGTATAAATGACAATGGTCCCGCAAATGTGTCAAAAATGTCCGATGTGTCCGCCATAATGTCGCAGTCACAATAAAAATCGCTGATCGCCACAATTACTAGTAAAAAAAAAAATTAATACAAATGCTATAAAACTATCCCCAATTTTGTAAACGCTATAACTTTTGCGCAAAACCAATCGCTTATTGCGATTTGTTTTTACCAAAAATATGTAGAAGAATACGTATCGGCAAAAACTGAGGAAAAAAAAAATGTTTTATATATTTTTCGGGGATATTTATTATAGCAAAAAGTAAAAAAGATTTTTTTTTTTTTTTTTCAAAATTGTCGCTCTATTTTTGTTTATAGCGCAAAAAAATAAAAACCGCAGAGGTGATCAAATACCACCAAAAGAAAGCTCTATTTGTTGGGGAAAAAAGGACGTCAGTTTTGTTTGGGAGCCACGTCGCACGACCGCGCAATTGTCAGTTAAAGCGATGCAGTGCCGAGTCGCAAAAAGGGGCCTGGTCCTTTAGCTGCGAATTGGTCCGGGGCTGAAAGTGGTTAAAGCGGTGTTTCAGCAAAAAATAAAAAAAATTGTAAAAGTCAGCAGCTAAAAAAAAAAAAGGTAGCTGCTGACTTTTAATAAGTACACTTACCCTCCCAGGGCGCCCGCGATGTCGGTCGTGGAGGCCGAGATGTCCCTCGGCGATCCGGTCCCAGCGCCGCTATCCTCAGTAATGGAAACGAACAGCGAAGACTACGGCTTCACTGCCCGTTTCCTACTGCGCATGCGCGAGTCGTCGCGCAGCTCTTTGTGAATGGGGAACACAATGTGTTGTGGGACACACACAGTTCCCATAACACATTGCACCCCATTCACTAGAAGACGGCTTAGGAGCAGAAGACAGAACAGCGCAGCGGAAGAGGCAGATTAGGACGATCTGCCTAGCAACAGCCATTTCTGGCAAGTAAAAAAAACACATTTTTTTTTTTTTTTTTTTCATTTTTAATTTTTATTAACCTTTATATCAAGTTTTTTTTTTTTTTCAGGGTGGCCCTCCACTTTAAAGTGGTTGTAAACCCTAAAAAAAAAAAAAAAAAAAACAAACACACACCTGCAAGACAAAAGGCATAATGAGCTAGTTGGCCTCATTATGAATTACTTACCTGAGATGGAAGCCCCCCCCGCTGTGGTAGCCGTACACAGCACCGGCCAGCGACATTTCTCCCCCCGGGGTTACTTCCGGGTATCGTGGCTCTGGCGATGGGATTGGCTGGAGCCGCGATTACGGCACAGCCTAACTGAAGCAACGGTACATACTGCCATTGATTCAGTGTGACGTCAGCAAATACAGGGGTTATCTCCTAAACCGTACAGGAGATATCTAGCGTAGCTACAGGTAACCTTATTATAGGCTTGCCTGTAGTAAAAAGTGGTTGTAAAGGGTTTACTACCACTTTACAAAGGCAAGAATGTCACTGTACATGCTGCTTCAAAGTATCGACTTGACAGGTTCCCTTTAATAAGTACATGCAAGTTCTACTCTTATTGCACCCCAATGATGTTTGAAGAAATATAGTTCAGAATGAGCCATTTCTTACCGACCGTCCTGTGGGAGGAGATATCAGAATTAAGGACCAGCAATGCGATCGTATTGTGCAGATAGCTGAACTCCCGAGCTTGTGCTGAACTCCACCGCCGATTCTAAGAAAGAGGAAACCAAACAAATCACACCGAGAAGAAAACACAACTAAACACATAAACTACGAAGCTATTGGGAGCAAAACAAATCCTGCTGGCTTGGTGTCTGCATTCTAGTCATATTAGAATATCCTCCAATACAGGAGGGCCAAAGTCCCCCCAGTGTGGCTCCAATAAGGAGGTTTCCAGCTAAAAGGATTTGCTGGGGAGTAGAATCCTACCATAGCTATCTATGGGAAGCTAAACGTCATAACACATGTAGGGCTGCAACTAACGATTATTTTCATAATCGATTAGTTGGCCGATTATTGTTTTGAATAATCGATTAATCGGTTAATAACCTTTTTAAAAAAAAAAAGTGTGGTGTATAATTTAGTTAATATGTACAGTTTAAAAAAAAAAAAAAAAAAAAGCAATTTATTCTTAAATATCTCTATGCAGTGGTAAATATAAATAACCAACTATATGGTTAGGGAGCAAAATATTTAATCCACTCTGAGAATGACAGACAGAAGAGACATACTTTTTTTTGGCCAATTAGTTGTTGGGCAGATTAAAAAACACAAATTGGTGCAAAAACACACTACATGCTTTTCTGCAGCTTCTCCATTGAAGTATATTGAACCAAAAAAGCACCGTTTTGCGTTTAAAAAAAAAAAAGTCCCTGACCCTTTCCAAACAGCAGTGGCTGAAAAAAGCACAGATGTGAACGTGTCCCATAGGAAAACCATGTAAATGAACTGTAGTGCGTTTCTGCAAAAAAACACCAAAAAACACAGAGATGTGAACCAGGCCTGAGACGTTTAGTAACATAATGGGGGTTAAAAAAAACAAAAATGAGCCCTTTATAGTACAAAAAAAAAAAAAAAAGCAGATAATCACTATTGTAGGGGTTCATTTTTTTACCGTAGGACTGGCCGATTAATCGATTATGAAAATAGTAATCGATTAATTTCATAATCGATTAGTTGTCGATCAATCAATTAGTTGTTTCAGCCCTAAACACATGCTTTGTGTATTTGGGGGAAACAAGAATATCAGCAACTCCATCAATAAGGTATGATGAGGCGGTCAAGGAGATGGACTGCTAGACCATTGTGCACTGCATGCGTGGGTTCAAATCCTATCCTCATTAAAGTATGCTGCTCAGAGTTGCTTTTCATACCTGCTAGGAGGAGCTCATCATATCCAAGCCTGAACAGTCTATGAAAAGTGGCAGCATAGGTGGGCACAGACTATTGCATTAGGGTGCACCCCAAAGCTCAAAACACATACATGCATACATATATACATTATATATATATATATATATATATATATATATATATATATATATATATACACATACACACACACACACCAAATCTAAGAGATACAACTGTATTAATTAAAAAAAAAAATCTCTGTATGTGAATTCACACACTATGTGGGGTTCATTCACATTGGGTGTTGTGGCTTTTACAGTGTGAATCAGCGATTTTTTGTTTTCACATCAGATTCTTATGCTGCCCGGGACCCCTGGAATCAGTGGCACATGGGATTGATTAGGGTGTGCCTAGGGAGCCAAAACATAATCAATCAAACAAGCCACAAGGCTTCAAAAAAATATATATGTAGAGCATTTTTCACTTACCTGGT
The DNA here is from genome assembly GCA_028564925.1 of Lithobates sylvaticus. NCBI lineage: Eukaryota > Metazoa > Chordata > Amphibia > Anura > Ranidae > Lithobates > Lithobates sylvaticus. Next base: position 266,295,886 of record CM053032.1, read on the forward strand.
TATTTTTCCGGTTGGGGCCGAGTAGAAAATTGATAAAGTGACGCAAAGCAGAATACTTCAGTAGTAGTTCAACAGCGCGAACTCCTTGCTGTATAAGGTGAAACAAAAAGAAGAGTCATACACTGTTTAAAGCACCGGCAGCTACATCGCACCCCCACAGCTATAGAGCGCCCACAGATACAGCGCGCTCAGCCCCGGCAGCTAGAGTGCACCCCCCCCCCCCGACAGCTACAGCTCAGCCCCCCCCCCCCCCGACAGCTACTACAGCTCAGCCCCAGTCCCCCGCCGACAGCTACAGCTCAGCCCCAGTCCCCCGCCGACAGCTACAGCTCAGCTCCAGTCCCCCGCCGACAGCTACAGCTCAGCCCCAGTCCCCCGCCGACAGCTACAGCTCAGCCCCCCCCCCCGGCAGCTACAGCTCAGCCCCAGTCCCCCGCCGACAGGTACAGCTCAGCCCCAGTCCCCCGCCGACAGCTACAGCTCAGCCCCAGTCCCCCGCCGACAGCTACAGCTCAGCCCCCCCCCCCCCCGACCGCTACAGCTCAGCCCCCCCCCCCCCGCCGACAGCTACAGCTCAGCCCCCCCCGCCGACAGCTACAGCTCAGCCCCCCCCCCCGACAGCTACAGCTCAGCCCCCAGTCCCCCGCCGACAGCTACAGCTCAGCCCCAGTCCCCCGCCGACAGCTACAGCTCAGCCCCAGTCCACCGCCGACAGCTACAGCTCAGCCCCAGTCCCCCGCCGACAGCTACAGCTCAGCCCCAGTCCCCCGCCGACAGCTACAGCTCAGCCCCAGTCCACCGCCGACAGCTACAGCTCAGCCCCAGTCCCCCGCCGACAGCTACAGCTCAGCCCCAGTCCCCCGCCGACAGCTACAGCTCAGCCCCCGGCCCCCGCCGACAGCTACAGCTCAGCCCCCGTCCCCCGCCGACAGCTACAGCTCAGCCCCCCCCCCCCCGGCAGCTACAGCTCAGCCCCCCCCCCCCCGACAGCTACAGCTCAGCCCCAGTCCCCCGCCGACAGCTACAGCTCAGCCCCCCCCCCCCCGACAGCTACAGCTCAGCCCCCCCAGCTACAGCTCAGCCCCAGTCCCCCGCCGACAGCTACAGCTCAGCCCCAGTCCCCCGCCGACAGCTACAGCTCAGCCCCAGTCCCCCGCCGACAGCTACAGCTCAGCCCCAGTCCCCCACCGACAGCTACAGCTCAGCCCCCCGCCGACAGCTACAGCTCAGCCCCAGTCCCCCGCCGACAGCTACAGCTCAGCCCCAGTCCCCCGCCGACAGCTACAGCTCAGCCCCAGTCCCCCCCCGACAGCTACAGCTCAGCCCAAGTCCCCCCCGACAGCTACAGCTCAGCCCCAGTCTCCCCCCGACAGCTACAGCTCAGCCCCAGTCTCCCCCCCCACAGCTACAACTCAGCCCCAGTCTCCCCCCCCCCCCACAGCTACAACTCAGCCCCAGGCCCCCCCGACAGCTACAGCTCACCTATCCTTGCCCAGCATGAGTTATTATAGCACTGATGTCTGTGACCTGGGTACAGAGATTCACACATTTCTGCTTCATAATAATGGTCAAAGAATTAATAGTGAATCCAAAATATGGACAAAATCTTCCATCGTAGGTACTTGTTCTGGTGACAACTGTCTAATAACTATTACTTGTTTTTTTTGTTTTTTTTACGTATATTTAGCTTTTTTTAAGCTTTGCAACCTATTATGACAAAGCACTGGGAGTAGTGAGCCGGCAGGAGAAGTGTCTACAGGCCTTTGTGTCGGACAGGTTTTTTTCCTTCCCATTCAAGTCTATAGGAATGCCAGCAGGTCAGCTGCAGCTCGTAAGGAGATGAACGGCAGGTCAAATGCACACATCAATGAATTCTTGATGAACTCAGAATCTCAACTGATCTCATCAAGTCAAACCCAAAGACAGTCAGGCCTGTGAATACTGTGCATATAATATATTGTCACGCTATAAAAGTAGGCGCCTCAAATACTTCCTTTCATGGTACATAAAGCAGACGGGGTCATGGCATGTGGTTTGGCACCTTTTGTAGAAAGCTGTTGAAGAGGAAGAAGTATTGTGCGCAGTTCTTGCAGCTCTCCGGCACGTCTTTATCCAGCAAGCTGAGCAGCATCTCGATGAGGAGGTGGACTCCATTCACCTGTAGAGGACATTACACATAGATCAGGGCTCAAAATTTCAAGTCCTGAGCCACTAGCCAAGTCTCAAGAGTTACTCGCCAGCAGTTTCCCCACCCAACCCCTACCCTGCCCCTACTTCTGCCACTAATCACACCCTCACAAATTATCTCGTGAAATGACACCTAAATGTTTTATGCAGAATTAAGTTACAAAAATAAATATTAACAACAACTTTATTAGTTCCCCTCAGCACAGCCTCACCAGTGCCCACCATTGCAGCGTGACCCGTGCCCACCATTGCAGCGTGACCCGTGCCCACCATTGCAGCGTGACCCGTGCCCACCATTGCAGCGTGACCCGTGCCCACCATTGCAGCGTGACCCGTGCCCACCATTGCAGCGTGACCCGTGCCCACCATTGCAGCGTGACCCGTGCCCACCATTGCAGCGTGACCCGTGCCCACCATTGCAGCGTGACCCGTGCCCAACATTGCAGACTCACCGTGCCCAACATTGCAGACTCACCGTGCCCAACATTGCAGACTCACCGTGCCCAACATTGCAGACTCACCGTGCCCAACATTGCAGACTCACCGTGCCCAACATTGCAGACTCACCGTGCCCAACATTGCAGACTCACCGTGCCCAACATTGCAGACTCACCGTGCCCAACACTGCAGACTCACCGAGCCCAACATTGCAGACTCACCGAGCCCAACATTGCAGACTCACCGTGCCCAACATTGCAGACTCACCGTGCCCAACATTGCAGACTCACCGTGCCCAACATTGCAGACTCACCGTGCCCAACATTGCAGACTCACCGTGCCCAACATTGCAGGCTCACTGTGTCCCCATTGGCAGCCGGATCATGACAGGAGGAAGGGGATAGCCCCACGGGATCGCAGGGCGGTATAGCACGTGACGCTACAACAGCTTACATTGCAATTGCCTCCGCTCTGCTTGCCGTGACACACAGCCCCGCCTCCTCCTGACCCCGCGCCTGTGATAGACAGAACACGGGTCCAATGCGGGGAGGCATTCTGTCTATCACAGGCGCGGGGTCAGGAGGGGCTGTGTCACGGCGAGCAGAGCGGATTTCAATGTAAGCTGTTATTATAGCGTGTTATACCGCTCTGCGATCCCGCGGGTCTCCTCTTCCTCCATGCTCTCTGCAATCGGGGCGATCACTGGGAGAACGGCTCCCGATGCTCGCCCCACCACTACCAAGCAGCCCAGCTCGCAAGACCTAATTTTCCACTCGCAAAATGCGAGTAGACGAGTGGAAAATTTGAGGGCTGACATAGATATAAAGGATGGGAAGGAGTTCCTCTGCAACTCTGCAGTGCAAGGGGAGGGAGGGACGGGCGATCTTTACCTTTTCTTTGTGCAGTAATGCTCCATCCAGGGTCTTCTCCAGTATAGTGGCCACAGCGCACCTCACCTCCCGCACACAGCACTCCAGCAGGAAGACTCTAATGGGGGTTTAAAGAGTAAAATGTTAGATATATATATGAACATCCTTGTGACAGTTGGACAAGCAAATGTGACTGTTAGCAATCCCGGCATTCCAGGAACGCAACTTTTTTTTTGGGGGGGGTTTAGTTCCGCTTTATGATTTACTGCTGTTCAGGGGCTCTGGGCTTCAGAAAAATGGCAGCCTTCAGCAAGAAGAAACAGGTGCAATGCTGGAGGCAATTTACAGCACACACTAATTTTGGTAGCATAATTAATAATGTGGAATGTTTGTTCTTTGCTAAAGAACATTTTTTTATCAAGTGGTTATTGGTAAAGTTTCACTTTTTGATTTCATCTTTATAAAATCGATGTCGGGCACGTCCTCTAATCCAGTTTCAGAACCAGAAGGGGACATACCGCATTATACTCGAGTATAAGCTGAGTTTTCCAGTACATTTTTTTTTGGCTGGAAACCATGCCCCCCCACCCCCCCCCCCCCCCCAGCTTATACTCGAGTGAATGTCCCACTTAAGAAAAAAACGTCACGAAAATGGAGCCGAAAAAGGGGCGGGCCGTCCCGCTGGGTGCCGCACATGTATCCGCCCCGGCGCCCCTGTCAATTTGCCCTCCCTCCCATGCTGTGTGTCAGAGATCTGAATCGCCGTGCAGCCACTGTAACGATGTCCCGCCTCGTAGCCCGCCTCTAGTGATAGATGGCACACTGATCCAATGCTAGTAATCATTGTGCCGTGTGTCATAAGAGGCGGGACATCGTTACCGCGGCTGCACGGCGATTCAGATCCAGCTCTGACACACAGAGTGAAATCTCATTACCAGGCACTGGCAGGCTGCGCGTCATGGGCACCGGCAGGCTGCGCGTCATGGGCACCGGCAGGCTGCGCGTCATGGGCACCGGCAGGCTGCGCATGATGGGCACCGGCAGGCTGCGCATGATGGGCACCGGCAGGCTGCGCATGATGGGCACCGGCAGGCTGCGCATGATGGGCACCGGCAGGCTGCGCATGATGGGCACCGGCAGGCTGCGCATGATGGACACTGATAAGCTGTACATGATGGGCACTGGCAGGCTGCATTTCCCACCCTAGGCTTATACTCGAGTCAATACGTTTTCCCATTTTTTGGGGGTAAAATTAGGTGCCTCAGCTTATATTCGGGTCAGCTTATACTCAAGTATTTGCAGTAATTACTTACTTGACGAGTTCCCTTCCCTCGGGACTGACAAAGTACTCCATCAGCCATTGGCATGCTTCACAGCTCTTGGAAACCAGGGCATCAATGGTGGCTATCCATTCCTCTGTGTCAACCCTAAAGCAGACATATACACCATTAACTGCATGATACACACACATTGCCCACACACAGAGACCCAATTACCCTCCCCAAAAATGCTTCTTCTGCCAGGTCAAATTAAAGCGAACAAAAAGGCGCAGAGCCGAGCCGTGGCTCCGTGTGTGAATGGATACACACCGAACCGCCTGGTTGGGCACCCTCCAGAGAATTCTGCTTGCTGTGGGGGCACACAGCAGGTGGGAAGGGCCAGGTGGGCTCCGACGTGGGACCCCGAGAAGAGGAATGATCTGGGCTGCTCTGTGCAAAACCATTACATAGAGTAAGTATCACAAGACTTTAATATGGCTTTACGTAGATTTTCATACCTGAGTTTCTTCTTTGTTCGGAGATAGGTGTGGAAGAGGAACTGGATGGCCAGCTGGACACTGACTCTTGCCATAGAGGAGTAATTCGGATGTTTCAGTTTGGTCTGGAACAAAAAAAGTTTGATATACAAATACAGCATGCCACCTACGGAGAGGTCAGTGTAACTCCAGCGCCACTCATTCAACAGTCTTGGCCCAAATCAGAGCATCACAGAGTGCAGGAATATGAAACAGAGGGTCAAGGCACCCCTTGAAATTTGAAAATCAATTATGGGGGGGGGGTATGTTGTGTTTGCATATTGCGAACATCATAACTTGGTGCATATTTGATCATCTCTGCGGTAATTATTTTTTTAGCTATAAACAAAAGAAGAGCAACAATTTTGAAAAAAAAAACAAACAAAAAAAAAAAAACACAATATCTTTATTTACTTTTTGCTATAATAAATATCCCAAATAAAAAATAAATAAAAAAGTTGTTCCTCGGTTTAGGCCAATATGAAGCGTGAAGGTTTAGGAGATATTTATTGGACCTACAGGTAAGCCTTAATCTAGGCTTACCTGTAGGCCAAAGTGGTTTGTAAGGGTTTACAACCACTTTAAGGCTCACCTGTAGGTCCAGGAAATATCTCCTAAACCTACACGGTTTAGGAGATATTTGCAAAAAAAAAAGCCAGGAACCGCGTGGGTGCACTGAGCATGCCACTGCCAATGGAGAAATGCTGCTAGTGGCGGCTTCCGTACGCATGCGCGGGAGTGACGTCATCGCAGCTCCGGCCAATCACAGCACCGGAGCCGCAAGACCCGGAAGTCACTCCGGGATACATGGCAGGGTTTATTTTTATTTATTTTTTTGTATGGGTTAACTTCCTCTTTAAAAAAAAAAAAAAAGGAAAAAAATAAATAAATAAATAAAATAAAAATTGCAATAAGCGTATATTAATAGGTTTGCGCAAAAGTTATCCCGTCTACAAAATAGGGGATAGATTTATGGCATTTTTTTTTTTTTTTTTACTAGTAATGGCAGTAATCTACGATCTATCGGGACTGCGACATTGCAGCGGACAAATTTGACAAATTTTTGAGACCATTGGCTATAAAAATGCACGGATTACTGTATAAATGTCACTGGCAGGGAAGGGGTTAACACTACTAGAGGGGCGATCAAGGGGTTAACTGTTTCCTGACTGTGTTTAAACTGTGGGGAGGAGAGAGATATCAGTGTTTCCTACTTAGTATCAACACACGATTTGTCTCCTCCCCCCCCAGGAGAGATCCGGTGTCCTGTCGGATAGTGTCCCCATCGGATACTGTCCGCTGTGTACTGCGCATAGATTCCGAAAATAGCCGAAGATGAACGGCGCCTGCGCCGTGAGTCCAGGTTCAAGCCCCACCATCCAAGTGGACATGGAGTTAGAATAAAAAAAGCCGAGCACAGCGAGGCCGTGCCCGAAGCGTGGCAAACGAGGCCGTGCCCGAAGCGTGGCAAACGAGGCCGTGCCCGAAGCGTGGCAAACGAGGCCGTGCCCGAAGCGTGGCAAACAAGGCCGTGCCCGAAGCGTGGCAAACAAGGCCGTGCCCGAAGCGTGGCAAACAAGGCCGTGCCCGAAGCGTGGCAAACGAGGCCGTGCCCGAAGCGTGGCAAACGAGGCCGTGCCCGAAGCGTGGCAAACGAGGCCGTGCCCGAAGCGTGGCAAACGAGGCCGTGCCCGAAGCGTGGCAAACGAGGCCGTGCCCGAAGCGTGGCAAACGAGGCCGTGCCCGAAGCGTGGCGAGCGAAGCCAGCCTGCGAGGGGCCCTCTAACTTTGTGTAGCCCTATGTCCACTTGGATGGTGGGGCTTGCACCTCGACTCACGGCGCAGGCGCCGTTCATCTTCGGAGATTTTCTGAATCTCCTTCTGCTCCGTGCTGCGCAAGCGATGCGCCTGTGCAGTACAGGGCGGACACCTTTCGATAGCCGGGATTTGAGCGTTTACACACACACACACAGATCTCGGTTCTCACTCTGTCATGAGCGATCGCGGGTGCCCGGCGGTCATTGCGTTTGCCTTGCACTCGCATCGTTTGAGGACACGCAGCGGGCTCGCCTCCTACAGTGTCTTAAAGGGCCGACATACAGTTATGGCGGTTTGCCCAGGGGAGCCAACCTGCAGCAGTAAAACTGTGGCGGTCGGTCGGGAACCGGTCAAAGTGTAAATTCACCTTTTAACACAGTACACCCCTCCCCCCCCATCCACTTCCCAATCATCACTGCACTTCTCTCTGTGGATGATTTGCTTTCACTGCCCATGGAGCTGCTGCAATGGTCCGGGTATTGGAAAGATACAGTCTTCTTTGGACCATGGGGTTATGAGGGTAGGGTGTGTTAATCCGGCCATAGCCGATCGAAACTTGGCCATTTTTTTGGTGCGCTCACTGCGTGCGGCTATGGCTACAAGCAGTGATCATTATATTCGGACGGTGGGGAAACCTCCTGCTGTCATAATATAATAGTTCAAAAGGAAGGACACACAGTCAGTGTTGATGGGGGAAGCGAGTGATTTCTTTCCTTCAACCCGTGGCTGAAGGAAAGAAAATGACATAACCTACGGCCAGCCTTTGTCTTCTTTTGTTTTTAAAAGGTGACCTTACACTTTAAATGAAACAGTTTTATAGTTATTTATTTATTAAATCCGTGTTCTACTCATTGTGTAATTCATTGTCCGTTAATATTTATACCAAATGCTACTTACAGCGTTTACAGAGGCCAAGGAGAGCACAAAGCTGAAATAGTCACTGTTGTAAACATCTCTGTTCCTCATAAACTTCAGATTCTCATCTCTGACCATCTGTAAAAACAGACAAAAAACGCGTCACTTACCGCCGGGAGCAAAAACAACCTGGAGGAGAGGCAACGAAGAAATATAGTTACATAGTAGGTGAGGTTGAAAAAAGTCCAACCTATGTGTGTGATTATATGTCAGTATTACATTTTATAATCCCTGTATGTTGCGGTCGTTCAGGTGGTTAATAGTTTTTTGAAACTATTGATGCTCCCCGCCGAGACCACCGCCTGTGGAAGGGAATTCCACATCCTTGCCGCTCTTACAGTAAAGAACCCTCTACGTAGTTTAAGGTTAAACCCCTTTTGGAGTGGCCATGTGTCTTGTTAAACTCCCTAACACGGAAAAGTTTTCTCCCCATTGTGGGGTCACCAGTACGGTATTTGTATATTGAAATCATATCCCCTCTCAAGCGTCTCTTCTCCAGAGAGAATAAGTTCAGAGCTCACAACCTTTCCTCATAACTAATATCCTCCAGACCCTTTATTAGCTTTGTTGCCCTTCTTTGTAATCACTCCATTTCCAGTACATCCTTCCTGAGGACCGGTGCCCAGAACTGGACAGCATACTCCAGGTGCGGCCGGACCAGAGTCTTGTAGAGCGGGAGAATTATCATTTTATCTCTGGAGTTGATCCCCTTTTTAATCCATGCCAATATTCTGTTTGCTTTGTTAGCAGCAGCTTGGCATTGCTGAGCCCATCATCTACTAGGACCCCCAGATCCTTTTCCATCCTAGATTCCCCCAGAGGTTCTCCCCCCAGTCTATAGATTGCATTCATATTTTTGCCACCCAAATGTATTATTTTACATTTTTCTAGATTAAACCTCATTTGCCATGTAGTTGCCCACCCCATTAATTTGTTCAGATCTTCTTGCAAGTTTTCCACATCCTGCGGGGAAGTTATTGCCCTGCTTAGCTTAGTATTGTCCGAAAATACAGAGATTGAACTGTTTACCCCATCCCCATCCTCCAGGTAATTTATGAACAAATTAAACAGGATTGGTCCCAGCACAGAACCCTGGGGGACCCCACTACCCACCCCTGACCATTCCGAGTACTGTCCATTTATCACCACCCTCTGAACTCGCCCTTGTAGCCAGTTTTCAATCCATGTACTCACCCTATGGTCCATCAATCCATGTACTCACCCTATGGTCCACCAATCCACGTACTCACCCTATGGTCCACCAATCCATGTACTCACCCTATGGTCCATCAATCCATGTACTCACCCTATGGTCCATCAATCCATGTACTCACCCTATGGTCCATCAATCCATGTACTCACCCTATGGTCCATCAATCCATGTACTCACCCTATGGTCCATCAATCCATGTACTCACCCTATGGTCCATCAATCCATGTACTCACCCTATGGTCCATCAATCCATGTACTCACCCTATGGTCCATCAATCCATGTACTCACCCTATGGTCCATCAATCCATGTACTCACCCTATGGTCCATCAATCCATGTACTCACCCTATGGTCCATCAATCCATGTACTCACCCTATGGTCCATCAATCCATGTACTCACCCTATGGTCCATCAATCCATGTACTCACCCTACGATCCATCAATCCATGTACTCACCCTATGGTCCATCAATCCATGTACTCACCCTATGGTCCATCAATCCATGTACTCACCCTACGATCCACCAATCCATGTACTCACCCTACGGTCCACCAATCCGTGTACTCACCCTATGGTCCACCAATCCGTGTACTCACCCTATGGTCCATCAATCCATGTACTCACCCTATGGTCCATCAATCCATGTACTCACCCTATGGTCCATCAATCCATGTACTCACCCTATGGTCCATCAATCCATGTACTCACCCTATGGTCCATGCCAACGCACCTTATTTTGTACAGTAAACGTTTATGAGGAACTGTGTCAAATTCTTTTGCAAATTAGAACGGTGACATCACCTGCCCGCTGTATACCTGATATATCCTGAGAGGCATCTTCTCAACGAACAGGCCTTTCTTCTCTCCCTTCCGCACCAGCTTGGTTAGAATAGACAGGCGGTCATTGGGTCGGTGGGGGCGAGGGGAGGACTGGGGCGAGATATCAGGAGAGGACGGAGCAGATCTGCAAAAAAGGGGACAATGCATGCCGACCATCAATGATAAAAGCAGAGACGGCTTTTAAAAAGGTTAACAAAGCTGCTTATGTCAATCAATTCCACCATATACTATCATTTCACCAAATCAAATATTCTGAAAAAATCATCACAAACAATAAACTGGACACAACAAGAGGCACGGTAACAGCACAGTACATACAGAGACAGGTCCTCGGCCTCTTGGCGCACTACGCTCACTCTACTTTTCTTTGGTAAAACCGGAGAGTTCTGGTCGGACACGCGTTGATAGAACAGCATGTAGGCGTTCCAATATCGCCGGCGCACATCGGGGTACGGGTTGGCTGTGTAGAAGAAAAAGACAGAATTCAACACACATATTTGTCTAACAATCCTCATAAACAGTTACCAAATCCAGCCAAACCAAAAAGTAAAGTAGCCCTCATCTGCCCAATATAGTCAGCCATGCATGGTCACAGAAGTCCCGGCTGAATTGGCTGAATGTGGATCCATGTATTCTGAAGGTGTTGTGGTGATTAGCATTTCTGTTTTGCAGCACTGGAGGTCATTGGTTCAAATCCCTAGAAGGTCACCGTCTGTTCTCCCCGTGCTTCCTCCTGGGGCTTTGGTTTCCCTTCCACACTCCAAAACATGATGGTAGGTTAACCAACTTAAAGTGGTTTGCCCAAGAAATTTTTTTATTTTTTTTAAAAGTCAGCAGCTACAAATACTGCAGCTGCTGACTTTTAAGAATCGCATACTTACCTGTCCCAGGGTCCAGCGATGCAGGGCAACGAAGCCCCCCCCCCCCCCTCGTTCCCTGCTCCGCTCGCAGAGCCGGCATCCTTACTGTGGGCACCGGGCTGTGGCTTCACAGCCGGGCAGCCACTGCGCATGCGCGAGCGGCGCCGCGATACGCCGCGCAGTCATCTGGGACCTGTCACGTGTCCCAGATGACTGACTGCACCGAGGGGAAGTGACGTTTTTAGCCTGGATCCTCAAACTGTTGCAGAACTACACATCCCATGAGGCATTGTAAAACTCTGACATTCACAGACATGACTAGGCATGATGGGAATTGAAGTTACTGAACAACTGGAGGGCCGTAGTTTGAAGACCCCTGGCCTAGGCTATGGAAGAGGCAGATTTCGTGGGACCACCTAGCAACAGGGAGAAATAGGTAAGTGATTTTTTTTTTTATCCAATTAATTTGTATTAGCTCTTTTGCACATAGGTTAAATGTTGGAAATTTGGGGGAAACACCACTTTAAGAATCGAGCCTGGTTTTGAGATTTGGTCTTTACAAGTTAAATCAGGTTCCCAAACCGGCTCGTACAGATATACTGCGGCAGAATGACTCCCCTGGGTGAAATCCCATACGAGTACATCCTTCCCTTTTTGGGCCACCAGAGGGCACGCCCACTGCACCTGGACCTGGACCTGATGCGCGTGGCCCGGTGGGCACAATCGCCACCGGCCATGCGTGATCGTGTGCACGAGGACACAGGGATTTGTGTGTGTGTGTGTAAACACACAAATCCCTGTGATGTCAGGGAAGAGGAGCCATATCATTTTTCCTACTTAGTAGGAACAAACGATATGTCTCTTCTCCTAGTCAATCCTATCCCCATACAGTTAGAACACACTAAGGGAACACGCAATTAACCCCTTGATCGCCCCCCCCGTGTTAACCCCTTCCCTGCCAGTGACATTTACACAGTGATCGCTGTATAAATGCCAATGGTCCCCAAAAAAAAAAGTGTCAAAAGTCACAGTCGCAATACTGCAAAAAATTAAAAAAAAAGAAAGAAAGAAAGAGAAAAAAAAAAAAAAAGAAACAAAGAGAAAAAGAAAGTAAAAAAATAAAAAGAAAAAAATGGCAGATCACCGCCATTACTAGTAAAAAAAAAAAAAAAAAAAAAAAATGATTTATAAAAATGCTATAAGGGTGCATGTGACCGGCAAAGGGCCAATCAGCACTGTCCAGAGGGTCATGGATCATGCAGCCTCATAGGACAGTCAGAGGTGAATGAAAACTCCTCTTACAAGCTTTAACCAGACACTGATAAGTCACAAGACTGCTATATACTGCTGATTAGAAAAAGCATTTAGCCGTATATATTTACTAAAATAAATGCATTTCCATGTTCTGTGTACTGTGGGAGACCAGATATAGTGAATGCAGGGTCCGGGGTTTAGAAACACTTTAATTGGCTCCTGTCTAAATTGGCCATATTGTAAGTGTATGTATGTGGGGATAAAGATCTTAGAATGTAAGCTCCTTGAGGGTAGGGACTGGATGTGAATGTACAGTAAAGCGCTTGGTAATTGACAGCGCTATATAAATGCCTGTAATAATAATAATAAATATTTGGCTGGAGCAGAAGTTGGTCATCGTATGCCTATAGTTGGAGTCTCAAACTGGACCTCTCTGAGATGTGCACTATGGACACTGTTCACCTGTTCTCTTTAACTTCATTATAACTATTTGTATCCACTATGTTTACAATACTGGTATAATATACAATGTACTTTGTTTTCATAATTGTTATACTTTTATAACCCAATAAAAATTACAATTTAAAAAAAAACAAAAAACTGGACCTTTCTATTAGGGTTGCAACGATACTAGTATCGGGATCGATACCGAGTATTTGCACAAGTATCGGTGCTCGTGCAAATGCACCAATACCTGAAATCGATACTTTCTTTGAGCTGTCAGTGGGTCTCCCCTGTTGACAGCTGAAGTGTTAAAGTAGTCCGGTAATTGGAGCTGTCAAAAAAAAAAAAAAAAAAAAAAGCAGCCTGCAATGTTTATTAACAACATTGCTCAGACCTGAAACACTAAAATAAAAAGAAACATTGTTTCTTTTTGTATCTTTCCATTTCTACATCTGCAGATCAAAGGGATGAACAAACGTTCCTCTGTTTAACCCCTTATTAACCCGCAATTTACTTTAATCAGCCTTAATTAACTCCTTATTCTCCTCCATTTAATTATTTTTCTTCTTTATTAAATTTTTTTGTTAACGTCTTTTATAAAACGATAAACAATGAAAACTTTTTTTGTTTTGTTTGCTTTGTTAGTGAATATTTTTACACATATATATTCTCATATATTTACACATTTTACATTGAAAAAAGCACAAAATACATTTTTTTTTTTTAAATTTCATTTGTAAATAACGTTTCAATGCTTTGCATCATTGCTGACAGCTGAAGTGAAAACAAAACAGTTGCGGTAGGTATCGGTAATTGGTATTGGTGAGTACTAAAAAAAAAAAAGAAAAAGAAAAGCATCGGTATCGGTGCATCCCTACTCTGTAAATCATGTATGGAGACCTTTCCAGGCTCTAGGGTGTCAATGCTTGTCCAAAAAAAAGACCAGATTACATATTTTTGTATTTGTGGGACTGGAATCCCCAACTTACATTGATCGTACACCTTCGGCCTGTACTCTCCACCAAAGCATTCATACTCAATAGTCTCGTCATTAAGATCAAACTCCTCCACCACCGTGTCATTGAACTTGTACCATTTGCTTTTCCCACAGCTCCTGCCATGAAGAAACAAACAAAATGATCATATAGAACACACATTGCAGGAAACAACATGAAACTTTGAGGGTATTTTCACTTTTGCTGTCAAACGTGATAAAAACTCCACTACATGTTTAGGTGTTCCCATTCACACAGCATTTCTATTTTTTTTTTTTATACACATTTCTTACCCGTTTCTAAAGGAGAAGGTTTAGTGGCTGACTGCAAGGTTTTTTTTTTTAACCACTTTAAGACCAGGCCCGCCCTCAGCTGACCCATCACAGGATCTGGAAGGCTCCTGACAATATTGTCATGATCTACCTTGGCTACCCAACTGACAGTTGGCTCCACCTCTGTCTGAAACAAAATAATTGCCTGCCCCCTCGCCTGCCCAGTGATCAGGTGAGCGCTGGAGGGGCAGAATGGAGAGCGGCGACAGTCACACTCTCCTTTCTGAGATGACCAAGAGCTGAGCGATCAGCGGTCATGTGATTGCTCAGTTCTCAGTCTTAGAGATGACAGGTGAAAACTTCAGCATCACACCGATCTAAAAACCAATATGTATTCAACCACTTATACACCTTCCTGCCCAGACCAATTTTCAGGGCTCACATTTTGAATGACAATTGCTTTGTACCCAAACAAAATTTTTTGCATTTTTTTCCCCACAAAGAGAGGTTTCTTTTGGTGGTATTTGATCACCTCTGGGGTTATTATTTGCGCTACAAACCCCAAAAAATGACAAATTAAAAAAAAAATAAAAAAAAAAAGAAAGAAAAACGTTTTTCTTAGTTTCTATTACAAATCTTCGTAAATAATTAAGTGTTCTCCTTCACCGATTGGCACGGATTAGGTGGCACTGATATGCAGCACTGATGGGCACTGCTTCGCTTTAACTGACAATTGTGCGACAATGTATCCAAATAAAATAGATTTCCTTTTTTCCCCACAAATATAACTTTCTTTTGGTGGTATTTGATCACCTCTGGGGTTTTTATTTTTTGCGCTACAAATAAAAAAAACTAAATTTTAGAAAATTAGTTTGTTACAAAACTTTGTAAATAAGTAAGTTTTCTCCTTCACTGACGGGCACCGATGAGGCTGCACTGATCAGAGGCGCTAGCAGGCATCACTGATGAGCAGGGGGTGCCGTCCCTAATGAGCAGGGGGTGAGCGTCCCTGGTGGCCATCCCTGGGAGGGCTGGGTGGGCGTCCCTGGTGGCCATCCTAGGGAGGGCTGCACTGATAATCAATCAGTGCAGACCCCCCCACCCCCCCCCCCGTTGGGAGAGCAGCCGATCAGCTCTCCTCTACTCGTGTCTGTCAGTGCGAATAGAGGAAAAGCTGATACGCGGCTTTTCCTGTTTACATCATGATCAGCTGTGATAGGACACAGCTGATTACGTGGTAAAGAGCCTTTGTCAGAGGCTCTTTACCTAGATCAGAGATTGCGGTGTGTCAGACTGACACACCACCAATCGGCGTGCGATCGCGGCTTATCCTGATGGACGTCATATAACGCCCAGTCAGGATAACTGAACCACTTCCCGGCCGTCATTCTTCTATAGGCCGGGCGGGAAGTGGTTAAAATAGTACTGCCAGAGATGAAAAACAAACAAAAAAAATAAAAAAATTTAATGACTGGAGTCAGGCTTTTAAAGTATAAGTGCAGAGGGAGGGGTTTAGCTCCAAGACGAGGAAGTTTCGTCCTCAGCAAGTAGAGTAAATCTATTTTTAGAAGATCACACAGAAAATGCTATTCTAAAAGGTGGGCAACTTAAAATGTCTATTATTGTCTGTAATCTACAGTTTAAGAATGTCTAAAAGGAATGTTTGAAAGGCCCAAGACCCGTCATCATAATGCAACTTCTGCTTCTCATACACTACATTAGTATTGGGACGCCTGCCTTTACACACACATGAACTTTAATGGCATCCCAGTCTTAGTCCGTAGGGTTCAATATTGAGTTGGCCCACCCTTTACAGCTATAACAGCTTCAACTCTTCTGGGAAGGCCGCCCACAAGGTTTAGGAGTGTGTCTATGGGAATGTTTGACCATTTTTCCAGACACATTCTTCACTCCAATTCATCCCAAAGGCAGGCGTCCCAATACTTTTGATAATATAGTGTGTATCAACAATATCTTGTACTGTCGGAGCAGTTGATAAGATACACACACAGCTCGAGACCTTATAGTAACATCTGCATACATTGGCTTGTTACATTAATCATTGTGTATTGCAAAGACTCTGTGTGTGCCAATGAATATGCGGGCAGTACAGATGGCAGGTCTGTGGGATTACCGTCGGTCTTTGATGAAGGAATAATAATGTCCAGCATGAGCCTGCCCGCTGTGCACAATGACGCCGACCAGCTCGTAGTTTTCCGTTGGCGCCACTTTCTTGCGTGGGGAACTTCCTCCGGGATCAGTGGGTCTTCCGTTTTCACCGACCTCGGAGGAGGAGTCTTGCCGCGCCATGCCTGAGACTGTATACGGCTCCATGTTTAACATCCAAGGGAACTAGAGAGAAGAATGGAGAGTGAAGGTCAGACAAAAGAAATCTGCATTCTGCAGGATTCTGAAAACAATGACCTAATAACCAGTTAACTTTTTTATATTTATAATGTAACAGTTTTCTTTTCTTGTCTATAGAATCATTCTTTTACACTGGTCTTACTCCATTTTCCCTGATGAAGCCATCCTCATGGCGAAACATGTAGGGAGGATTTGACCTACCAGCACATCAAGGCTTATAATACTCTGGCCCCATGTTGATATTAGATGTGCTTTCGGTATCTGTTATATAACCTATTTTTTCAGAAACCAGTGTGAATTTTGTATATTGCTATATTTTTGTGATATTTGTTAATACATTTTTCATATACAAATCTTTATACTTCGTAATTAGGCACCGTGATAATCCCCTTCTCCAACTACATTTTCTTCCTATTTTGGGGATGAGGTGCCATATCGGAAAAGGACCCCACTGCCACATTTCTTCAACAAACTTGATCCAGTTAACTTTATTGAGCAAGCAACAGACAGCTGACCTTCCAACTGAGGCCACACTTCTAACGCGTTTCACCCAGAGCACGGCATAATGGTTCAGCCCCGCACTGGCTGAAATTGTGTTAGGAGGGTGACCCTGGTGGGAAGGTCAGCTGTCTGTTGCTTGCTCAATAAAGTTAAAGTGGAACTGCACTCAAAAGGGGAAGTTTTGCTTTCCCTACCCCCTTTAACATTTGGAACTTTTTTATTTTTGGGTGGGGAGCGGGTACCTGATTTTGACAGGTACCACTTCTGCTCAGAACTCCGCAGCGATCTGAGAAGGTGGCCCACGCCCCGCAGCCTTCTGGGACACATCACAGGTCCCAGAGGACTGCAGGACCAATCACAAAGCACAAAGTGGCTCACACATGTGCAGTTGGAAGCCGGAAGGCTTCACTGCGGGTTTCCCTTACCTAAAATGAAGGTACCCGCACCAGAAGCCGATTAAAGAATCGGCTCGGGTGGGGACATCGCTGGATTCAGGGACAGGTACGTGTCCTTATATTAAAAGTCACCAACTGCAGTATTTGTAGCGGCTGACTTTGAACTTTTTTTTTTTGGGTGGGGGGAGGGGGAGACTAGCTCCTCTTCAACTGGATATTCAAGACGTCATCTGTGTGCGGTCTTGTTTCCTTTGGCCGCATGCTCCTTGGTTTATGGCATCTGCCTGGTTTGCAGGTTTAGGAGGACAGAGGGAATCTTTGGAGCGGTGGGACGTGCAGAGATGATCCAACACAATCATGTTTCGTCTTACCTTGATCTGCTCGTCATATTTAATGGAACGTCCACTTTCCCAGTCAAATCCAAATCTCATTAAATGAATAACGAGGACGCTGGGGAGGGATTTGATACAGGTCCTCTTCACGGTCGTTCTCTGATGGAGAGAGAGAGAAAAGCAACTGAATTATCCTGTAGCCTCTTCTCAATGATGATTCCCTGCAGTCGGCCCTCCACACAAGGACATAATAACGGCTGCACTCAGACTTATAGAAGGCAGGGGCATTGCTAGGTCTACAAAAGATCTGGGGCTAGAGCCCATAGCAGCGTAGTAAAGAAAGTCATACGCTTGGGCGGGCATACACATGTATATACAGTAATATACGTGTGTGTGTCCCCCAGAGAGCCCCCCACTTGCATCAGGGTCCCCATAGAGCCCCCCACTTGCATCAGGGTCCCCACAGAGCCTCCTCCTTGCATCAGAGTCCCCACAGAGCCTCCCCCTTGCATCAGGGTCCCCACAGAGCCTCCCCCTTGCATCAGGGTCCCCACAGAGCCTCCCCCTTGCATCAGGGTCCCCACAGAGCCTCCCCCTTGCATCAGGGTCCCCACAGAGCCTCCCCCTTGCATCAGGGTCCCCACAGAGCCTCCCCCTTGCATCAGGGTCCCCACAGAGCCTCCCCCTTGCATCAGGGTCCCCACAGAGCCTCCCCCTTGCATCAGGGTCCCCACAGAGCCTCCCCCTTACATCAGGGTCCCCAGAGAGCCCTCCCGCTTACATCAGGGTCCCCAGAGAGCCTCCCGCTTACATCAGGGTCCCCAGAGAGCCTCCCGCTTACATCAGGGTCCCCAGAGAGCCTCCCGCTTACATCAGGGTCCCCAGAGAGCGTCCCGCTTACATCAGGGTCCCCAGAGAGCGTCCCGCTTACATCAGGGTCCCCAGAGAGCGTCCCGCTTACATCAGGGTCCCCAGAGAGCGTCCCGCTTACATCAGGGTCCCCAGAGAGCCTCCCACTTACATCAGGGTCCCCAGAGAGCCTCCCACTTACATCAGGGTCCCCAGAGAGCCTCCCACTTACATCAGGGTCCCCAGAGAGCCTCCCACTTACATCAGGGTCCCCAGAGAGCCTCCCACTTACATCAGGGTCCCCAGAGAGCCTCCCACTTACACCAGGGTCCCCAGAGAGCCTCCCACTTACATCAGGGTCCCCAGAGAGCCTCCCACTTACATCAGGGTCCCCAGAGAGCCTCTTCTACCCTTGGGGACCCCTGCAGAGACTCGGGGCTATGGGCCCCAGATTCAAGGCTATAACCCCAAAAGCCACCCCCTAGCGATGCCACTGATAGAAGGCAGCACACGATTCAGCTCCCCAGTAACCACACAAAAAAAAGTTTTTGGAGGAGCTGGCCCAGCCTCGTCTAAAACATAAAACAGACGAGAAATCTTCTCACCTTTTCTTTGCACTTCTCGCAGTAGTATGCGTTGCTGCCCTCCAGCACCTCGCCACGCACAAACTGATCCAGGGAGATTTCCAGGCTCTGGCAGGACGTCACCCCTAAATTCAAAGCCATAAAAGCCTCTTCTCGCTCATACCTGAAACATACCAAGAAACTTCATACAGCACATACAAACATGAAACCGAATCTCAAATAGGGGGAACCAACTGCATGGCATATGTATGTTCTCACTACATGTGCAAAGGCTTCCACTGGGTGCTCTGCTTTCCTCCCACAACCCAAAAACATGCCAGTAGGTAATTTAGCCACTTGCCGACCGCACACTGAACTTATAAATGCGACAGTGCGGGCCGGCTGCGCAGAATCACATTATATTATATATATATATATATATATATATATATACATATACACACACATATATACATATATATATATATACACACACACACACATATTACATTACACACACACACAAACAGTATCTCACAAAAGTAAGTACACCCCTCACATTTTTGTAAATATTTTCTTCTCTCTTTTCATGTGACAACACTGAAGAAATGACACTTGTCTACAATGTAAAGTAGTGAGTGTACAGCTTGTATAACAGTGTAAATTTGCTGTCCCCTCAAAAAAAACTAAAAAACACACAGCCATTAATGTCTAAACCGCTGGCTGCCAAATTGCTGGACCATGGGGCAGATAAGTGTCGGTTTATTAAAAGTCAGCAGCTCTGCTTTTTGTAGCTGCTGTCTTTTAATAAACTAAAAAAACGGGTGGAACTCCGCTTTAGGTCACAAACTACTTTATAACTAGCACAGTCAGCACTTACCTGTGTGGGCAGTCTTTGCAGATCTTCTGATCCGAGTAGATGCCTTGAAAAGTATTCTTAAACAGCTGATCCCGTCCCATTTTCTGCAGATCAAGTGAGAAAAAGTTGGTAAAGGAACAATATTCCATCACTGATGTAAACCAGACATTGATCAGGTCCAAAATGCATGATTTTTGTTTGCATGTCAGTTATAGGGTATGGGCAGTGGAGGAATGGGGGCACCTGCCAACATCCTGCAGGCCAATAGCAGTGAAAGGGAAAAGAAGGAAGCTTCAATGCAGCCTGAGTAAGAACTGTGTGACCATCCTGCCAGGGGACAGGGAAATAAAACGTTCGTAGGCCTAGGATAGGGGAATTCAGAAAATCAGAAGACCAAGAAACAGAGGAGAAAGCCTGAAGATTACAGCATTTTAATGCCCTTCCTTCTAGGAATCGGGCCTGCAATCCAACGTTGGCCGGTAACCCCTCCATATGTCTTCAGGACAATTTCATTATCGGGAGTCTTTGAAATGCATGTCAGATAATATAGAATATTGATTTCTGTTGAGAATATCACCTTGAGATATTCGTCCATCTGGTCAATGAGGCTGGTGAAGAACTCATAGGCATCTTGCTGCTCCCGGACATACAACTCTTTGTTCCACATCTTGAAGATCTAAGTATGATGGATAAAATCTGGGTTACATATGGTCGCTTATACCCTGTACTATATGACATTGCTACAGCAGAGCGCTCCACACATCTTTAGTTTTGATGCTTTGGGTTCTCTCTGATTGATAGGAAGCCTAAGTATTTATATTGTGCCTGAAAAAAGACTTGCCATTTGGAATGTAATCAGTATGATGCCAAGGATAAACCTATGACATGTTTTACCAAACTGTAGCACAGCCAGCTATTTTCAGAACTAGCCCTTCCCAGATGTTCCTATTCTCTACTGAGGATCTGGCCTATGATGCCCACTTTATAAAACCCCTATGGGCGCCTCTTGCTCTAGGCAAAACCCCTATGGGCGCCTCTTGCTCTAGGCAAAACCCTATGGGCGCCTCTTGCTCTAGGCAAAACCCTATGGGCGCCTCTTGCTCTAGGCAAAACCCTATGGGCGCCTCTTGCTCTAGGCAAAACCCTATGGGCGCCTCTTGCTCTAGGCAAAACCCTATGGGCGCCTCTTGCTCTAGGCAAAACCCTATGGGCGCCTCTTGCTCTAGGCAAAACCCTATGGGCGCCTCTTGCTCTAGGCAAAACCCTATGGGCGCCTCTTGCTCTAGGCAAAACCCTATGGGCGCCTCTTGCTCTAGGCAAAACCCTATGGGCGCCTCTTGCTCTAGGCAAAACCCTATGGGCGCCTCTTGCTCTAGGCAAAACCCTATGGGCGCCTCTTGCTCTAGGCAAAACCCTATGGGCGCCTCTTGCTCTAGGCAAAACCCTATGGGCACCTCTTGCTCTAGGCAAAACCCTATGGGCACCTCTTGCTCTAGGCAAAACCCTATGGGCACCTCTTGCTCTAGGCAAAACCCTATGGGCACCTCTTGCTCTAGGCAAAACCCTATGGGCACCTCTTGCTCTAGGCAAAACCATACTGACGCCTCTTGCTCTAGGCAAAACCATACTGACGCCTCTTGCTCTATGCAAAACTCCATGGGCATCTTTTGCTCAATGCAAAATCCTACGGGCACCTTTTGCTCTATGCAAACCTATAGACATCTCTTCCTCTGTGTAAACTCCTATGGACATCTCATGTTCTGTGCAAACCCCTATGGACACCTCTTCCTTTATTTAAACCCCTATAGACACCTTATGCTCTGTGTAAACCCCTATGGACACCTCATGCCCTGTGTAAACCCCTATGGACACCTCATGCCCTGTGTAAACCCCTATGGACACCTCATGCCCTGTGTAAACCCCTATGGACACCTCATGCCCTGTGTAAACCCCTATGGACACCTCATGCCCTGTGTAAACCCCTATGGACACCTCATGCCCTGTGTAAACCCCTATGGACACCTCATGCCCTGTGTAAACCCCTATGGACACCTCATGCCCTGTGTAAACCCCTATGGACACCTCATGCCCTGTGTAAACCCCTATGGACACCTCATGCTCTGTGTAAACCCCTATGGACACCTCATGCTCTGTGTAAACCCCTATGGACACCTCATGCTCTGTGTAAACCCCTATGGACACCTCATGCTCTGTGTAAACCCCTATGGACACCTCATGCTCTGTGTAAACCCCTATGGACACCTCATGCTCTGTGTAAACCCCTATGGACACCTCATGCTCTGTGTAAACCCCTATGGACACCTCATGCTCTGTGTAAACCCCTATGGACACCTCATGCTCTGTGTAAACCCCTATGGACACCTCATGCTCTGTGTAAACCCCTATGGACACCTCATGCTCTGTGTAAACCCCTATGGACACCTCATGCTCTGTGTAAACCCCTATGGACACCTCATGCTCTGTGTAAACCCCTATGGACACCTCATGCTCTGTGTAAACCCCTATGGACACCTCATGCTCTGTGTAAACCCCTATGGACACCTCATGCTCTGTGTAAACCCCTATGGACACCTCATGCTCTGTGTAAACCCCTATGGACACCTCATGCTCTGTGTAAACCCCTATGGACACCTCATGCTCTGTGTAAACCCCTATGGACACCTCATGCTCTGTGTAAACCCCTATGGACACCTCATGCTCTGTGTAAACCCCTATGGACATCTCATGCTCTGTGTAAACCCCTATGGACACCTCATGCTCTGTGTAAACCCCTATGGACACCTCATTCTCTGTGTAAACCCCTATGGACACCTCATTCTCTGTGTAAACCCCTATGGACACCTCATTCTCTGTGTAAACCCCTATGGACACCTCATTCTCTGTGTAAACCCCTATGGACACCTCATGCCCTGTGTAAACCCCTATGGACACCTCATGCCCTGTGTAAACCCCTATGGACACCTCATGCCCTGTGTAAACCCCTATGGACACCTCATTCTCTGTGTAAACCCCTATGGACACCTCATTCTCTGTGTAAACCCCTATGGACACCTCATTCTCTGTGTAAACCCCTATGGACACCTCATTCTCTGTGTAAACCCCTATGGACACCTCATGCTCTGTGTAAACCCCTATGGACACCTCATGCCCTGTGTAAACCCCTATGGACACCTCATGCCCTGTGTAAACCCCTATGGACACCTCATGCTCTGTGTAAACCCCTATGGACACCTCATGCTCTGTGTAAACCCCTATAGACACCTCATGCTCTGTGTAAACCCCTATGGACACCTCATGCTCTGTGTAAACCCCTATGGACACCTCATGCTCTGTGTAAACCCCTATGGACACCGCATGCTCTGTGTAAACCCCTATGGACACCTCATGCTCTGTGTAAACCCCTATGGACACCTCATGCGCTGTGTAAACCCCTATGGACACCTCATGCGCTGTGTAAACCCCTATGGACACCTCATGCGCTGTGTAAACCCCTATGGACACCTCATGCTCTGTGTAAACGCATACCTTCCAGAAGTTCTCAGGCACATAGTACTGCAGCTTGCTCTCCATCAGGTGTCCAAACAGAGACTGGATTTGATAGAAGACGCTCTCATCTGGATTATCTGTGTCATCTTCCATAGACAGCAAGGTCTGAACGACACAAATAAATCCTATGAGCTCAAAGCAGAGACTAAACAAATGTCTGTAAATAGTATCACAGAAAAAGGACACGACCACTATAATGGATTTAAAACCATTTTTGCGAAGCACCAGTGAGTCAGTGTGTAGTGTAAGGGGCATATAACGAATCGTCGAGTAGCAAAGTGTCCTCTATCCTATATGGAGGGTATACAGCTTCCCGACCGCCTCCTGCACATATACGTCAGCAGAATGGCACGGCCAGGCAAAACCACGTACAGGTACGTGGCCCTTTAATTGCCTGGCCGTGGGTCACGCCGCCAGCGGCGCGCTCGCGACCTGGTCGGGAGCTCCGTGACCCCGGCCGCGGGACCAGCGGACCCGATCGCCACTGGTGTCCCGCGATCGGGGTAACAGAGCTGAAGAACAGGGAGAGGTCTGTGTAAACAAACCTCTCCCCGTGCTTCCTACACTGCCTGTCATTGATCGGCTGTTCCCTGTCATCGGGAAAGCCGATCAATGACGTCAGACGTACAGCCCCGCCCCCTAATGTAAAAAAAACACACACGTCACAGCTCATAACCCCTCCCCCTAGTGGTTAACTCTTTCACTACAACTGTCATTTATACAGGAATCAGTGCATTTAAATAGCATTGATTGCTGTATAAATGACAATGGTCCCAAAAATGTGTCAAAAATGTCCGATGTGTCCGCCATAATGTCGCAGTCACAATAAAAATTGCTGATCGCCGCCATTACTAGTAAAAAAAAAAAAATATTAATAAAAATGCTATAAAACTATCCCCTATTTTGTAAACGCTATAACTTTTGCGCAAACCAATCAATAATCGCTAATTGCGATTTTTTTTTACCAAAAATATGTAGAAGAATACGTATCGGCCTAAATGTACATGGGGCGGCCGGCAAGAGGTTGAAGAAGGAATAGCATACTCTCAACGAGTTTTGTGAAAGTTCACTTCATCAGGA
>CM053032.1:267537799-267592799 GCA_028564925.1 Lithobates sylvaticus
ACAAAATTGGCGTCCTTTTTTTCACCCCTGAAATAGAGCTTTCTTTTGGTGATATTTGATCACCTCTGAGGTTTTTATTTTTTGCTCTATAAACAAAAATAGAGCGACAATTTTTAATAAAAAAAAATAGAGCAAATATTTTTTACTTTTTGGTATAATAAATATCCCCAAAAAATATATAAAACATTTTTTTTTCAAATTCTTATTTTTTCTATTTGAAATTCGAATTTCAGAAGATGTTTATATACTTTCTATTTTATTCTATTGTTTTTTTTTTAATTCTATTCTTTTCTATTGCATTTATAGTCTATTCTATTCTTTTTTTTTCTCTATTCTATTCTTTTTTTATGTATTCAAATTCTTATTTATTCTATTTGAAATTCGAATTTCAGAAGATGGTTATATTCTTTCTATTCCATTCTATTATATTTTTTTCATTCTTTTCTATTCTATTATTGTATATTCCAGGGCTAAAAATTTAAAGTCCTGAGCTACTAGCCAGGCCTCAAGAGTTACTCGCCACCAGTTGCCCTGCCCAATCCCTACCCTGCCCCACCCCTAATTCCGCCCCTAAACACGCCCTCATAAATGATCTCATGAAATTACACTTAAATGTTTTATGCAGAATTAAGTTATAAAAATAAATATAAACAAAAACTTTATCCGTGCCCAACAATGCAGCCCATGTCAGCCAAAGCTGCTTGTGCCACCAATGCAGCCTGTGTCTCCAGTGCAGCCTGTGTCCCCAGTGCAGCCTGTGTCTCCAGTGCAGCCTGTGTCTCCAGTGCAGCCTGTGTCCCCCAGTGCAGCCTGTGTCCCCAGTGCAGCCTGTGTCCCCAGTGCAGCTTGTGTCCCCAGTGCAGCTTGTGTGCCCCAGTGCAGCCTGTGTGTGCCCCAGTGCAGCCTGTGTCCCCAGTGCAGCCTGTGTCCCCAGTGCAGCCTGTGTCTCCAGTGCAGCCTGTGTCCCCAGTGCAGCCTGTGTCTCCAGTGCAGCCTGTGTCCCCAGTGCAGTCAGCCTGTGTCCCCAGTGCAGCCTGTGTGTCCCCAGTGCAGCCTGTGTCCCCAGTGCAGCCTGTGTCCCCAGTGCAGCCTGTGTCTCCAGTGCAGCCTGTGCCCCCAATGGAGCATGTGTCCCCAATGCAGCCCCTCTTCCTTGTCCAGGGAACCCGTCCCAGGATTGGACGGTGATCTATCTATCAAAGTGGCCGGACAAAGAGGAGAGACTGTATGTGATGAGAAACACACAGCTATTGAAATGAAAGCTGTTATGTTCCCAGCGCTCTGATCATCCGGGCGGTGGCTCTCCTCTCTCTTCCCCTCCAATCGCTGAGAGAATGGCTCCTATACAACCTGCCTGCCGGAGCTGCTCTCCCCCCCAACGCTCCAAGGCAGCCATAGCTCGCCAGCCCTCAGATTCCACTCGCAAATTGCAAGCAGGCGAGTGGAATTTTTGAGGGCTGGTCTATTCTATTCTTTTTTCTTTCTATTCTATTCTTTTCTTATGTATTCAAATTCTATTTTTTTTTATTATTTGAAATTCGAATTTCAGAAGATTGTTATATTCTATTCTTTTTTTCTTTGTTTTTTTAGTATTCTTTTCTATTCTATTCCATTATTTTCTATTCTATTTTTTTTTTCTCTTTGGAAATTGGAAAACAAATTGAAAACTATTCGAAAACGATTCAAATCGAATTACGGACACATTTTTGTTATTTCGGATTCGTTTAAATTCAGTACTATTGTAACTCGAAAATTCGAATACATCCGAATTTCTGAGAACTGGAAATTCGGACGAAATTTCAATTCGGAACGAAACGGACTGCACATGTCTACTGCTGAGTACTATGATCGGTGATGGTGTTAGATGTATGCATTAATAAACATGAGAAAATATACGGCAGCTTAACAAACTGACACTATTTCCTCCTGTCTGTCTGCTACAGGTGAGCTTCAACCCACATGACAACACACAGATCTGCGTCACGGGGAACGGCGTTTTCAAACTATTCCGCTACATCGAAGGAAACCTGAGGCAGACGAACTTCCAGAAGGTAGATGCCCAGAAATTCCTGTGTCACGCGTGGCTGTCCGAGGACCGTGTCATCTGTGGCACAGACACGGGGAAGCTCTGCCTGTGGGAATCCGGGGATCTGCGCTGGGAGCAGAACATCGCAGGAAGAGGCGTTCCCGAGTCCGACAGACGGAGCGTAGCGTCCGAAGATGGCCGGTAAATGAGACCTCTACCTTTTCAGGGTGGCTCAGTGCCGGGACAAGGTCATCTAGAGCCCAGGGCAAACATGAAAAACTGTGCCCTCCCCCCACAATATGTATAAGTATTCTACGTGAGCAAAATCCCCCCTCCCCAAAAAAAATTGGGGACTAATTTGTGTGCTTACCCTCTAAGCGTAAATTCCCCATTCTCCCAGGACAAATCCACCCCACTGCTGAAATCGCCCCTCCCAGGACAAATCTTTGCCCCCGCCCCCCCATCCCCTCTCCCAGCTCAAACCCTTTCTCTCCGCAAACCCCTCCCCCCAAATCGACCCCCCAAAAAATCACTCCTCCTAGCACAAATCCTCTACCCCTCAAATTTCCCCTCCTAGCACAAAAAGCTCCCAATCATCCCAGGGAAATAGATTAAAGTGGTTGTAAAGTCGAAATTTTGACTTTTACCTACAGGTAACCCTATAATAAGGCCTATAATAAGGCTTACCCGTAGGTAAAAAAAATATCTCCTAAACCTGTACGGTTTAGGAGATATTCCCCGTGCAATGCGCCGCTGACTGCAGCGGCGCATGCGCACGGGGGATTCTCGGCTGAAAGGCCGGCAGAATCCGAACCCTGCCGGGAAGAAGTCTCCCGTGCGCATGCGCGGGAGTGACGACATCGCGGCTCCAGCCACTCGCAGCGCTGGAGTCGCAATACCCGGAAGACACGCCGAGGCAACATGTCAGCGACCTCGGCGTGGACCAGGTGAGTTACCGATGCCTCGTTCTAAGGTAAGTATTTCATAATGAGCTAGTATGCGGTGCATACTAGCTTATTATGCCTTTTCCCTTACAGGTGTATAAAAAATTTAAAAAATGTCAGCGGGTTTACTACCGCTTTAATGGCTACTCCAAGCAATGCCCTCGAACATCTATGATGGATAGGAATATTTCGGTACCCAAATGTATGACGAAGTTATTATAAAAGAAATATAGCATTTATTACAAAATAAAAAAACAATACAAGATTCACAACAAAAACAACTCAGTAATTGTTGAAAAGTTATCACATAGACAAAGCATTAAAATTGATGATTAAAGGGCCCCCACAGATATGTGGAGACACAGTGATGTGGGAATAGACGTTGTCCTCGACAAATTTTGGGGCATGCGCCGCTTCTTCAGGAGGCGTCACTCATAACATCAACAAAGGCCCCTGTAGCAGTAGACGGCATCAATTGAGACACCCTATATTGGGATAGTCCCCCGGGGGCGGACACGGCGGGGGCCATTTAGAATGGACCAATACAAGCCTTTTATATATATATATAAACAACCGGGATTGGAAATGTGCCCTTCAATGGTATCCCCAGCAGACTGTTACTATAAAAAGTCAGCACAGTCAGGAGGTGTCTGCTAGTAAGGATCTCGCTGGAGCAGGGGGGCGAAGCATTGCCCGTCTCAAACGGCAAACAACCGGGAATGCTTCGCCCCCCTGCTCCAGCGAGATCCTTACTAGCAGACACCTCCTGACTGTGCTAGTGGGCAGGGGCGGACTGACCATTCAGCCACTCGGGCACTGCCCGAGGGCCCCGGGCCACTAGGGGGCCCCATCAGGGTTGCCAGCCTCAGTAAAACCAGGGACAGTATGTAAAAATCTGTGTTCTTTTTTACATCTATCTCTGAAATGTCCCTTACCGACATCCTTTTGGTCTAAAAATCCAGAGATTATAGCTGCCCCACCTCTCCAGTACCTTCTCAGCCAATAGAAACATGTCTGTGTATACTGTGTGATTGTATACTGCGTGTGTGTATACTGTGTGGCCCCATAATCTCTGATTGCCCAGGGGCCCCATGAGTTGTCAGTCCGCCCCTGCTAGTGGGGCATCCCCTGGTCCCACCAATACCCATACAGTGGTGCCATATACAGCCCATACAGGTCTGAGGAGAGAGGCAAACTGGAACTCAGGAGAAAGTGAAGCAGAAAGGGGGTGCTAAAGAAAGAGGGAGTGCGCACCTGACAGGAAAGCTAAGAAAAGCAGGCAATCAGGACCAGAGGGTTAGAGATTGAGAGAAGGGGGAACAGTAATGGCTCGGGAGCATCGGGACCATCCGTCATAGGTGACCTAAGCTGGCTGGGGGGAGAGTGGGAAAAGCATATGACAGCCATGGTTCCCAAACTTTAAGGCACTTAGCATGGGAGTCGTTGCGGATGCTGGACATATGTTCGTTAAACGTAGGTGGAACTCCACTTTAAGCATCAAGGCAGTCATGCAGTCTCTCACCCCCTGGAAGGGGACAGATAGTTTTTTTTTTTTAAGGCTTGGGCAATTGTTCTTTTGGCTGACAAAAACATATAAAGAGGCGAGCTTCCGCTGATGGGCGAATAGGCCCGGCATGGGACAATGCAGAAAGGCAAACTTGGCTTCCTTTGGTATGGGGAGGTGAAACAAAGTAAACAAGAGGCCGAATACATGGGACCAGAAACAAATTAATCTAGGGGATGTCGTCCACCATGTATGTACTACATCACCCCGATGGCCACAGCCCCGGAAACAGCGGTCACTGGAGGACGGATTGGCATGGGCAGTGCGGGTTGGATCCCAATACCAATGTAAAAGCACCTTATATGGTGCCTCTAAAGTGGTTGTGTTAAATGAGCATTTGGCCACAGAGTACCAGGCCTTGCTCCAGTCCGCTAACTCTCTATTTCAGTTGCCAAGTCTCGTTCCCACTGAGCTGCATAGGTGAGAGAAGGGGAGGAGGGACGGTTATCCAAAGAGGCATAGAGGGCTGAGATGAGGCTCGGGGGAACCCGGAGATGGCAGATGTGTTCAAAGGTAGCTTTTTGGAATGGATACGTAGCAGTTCTGCCCAGCGAGGCAAGCCCAAGGTGAAGTTGGAGGTAGCGGAAGGATTCTGTCTCGGGTATATTACGGGACTCTGGAGGAAAATTGTGAGGGAGCCATAGGAGGGATGACACGGTAATGGGAGTGCAGTTGGGCAGTTCCAGGAGCACCCACAGGGAAACATCTACTGATACATGAAGCACGGATAATCGGGCAATCTTGGTGGCCAGATAGTATTTAGCAATCTGGAACCCCCCCAGGCCCCCCTGTAGCCTTTGCGTCAAGAGGGTCACTTTGGAGATCTTAGGACGTTTGTTAGCCCAGATGAACCTCAGAATTCTTTTCTGGAGCAGGCGTAAAAAATGTGACGGAACCCGCACCGGAAGAGTATGAAAGTAATATAAAATTTTGGGCAAGATGGTCATCCAGGACAAGTGTGGGAACTGCCAAGGCTGCATAAGTGCCGATAAGGAGCGAAGCAGCAAGGGGTAATAATTAGATGGAAATAAAGAGGAATAGGAAGGGATCCGCCGAATTCCAAGATAGTCAATATGGGAGGAAGTCAATTGGAAGGGAACGTGGTTCTGTAGGTGAGTAACCAGGTCTGGTGCTAAAGTGACATTAAAGCGGTTCTGCACACATTTCATTTAGTAAATCTCTTTGCCTTCCAAATCAGGCAAAGAGTACTAAATGAAATGTGTTTTTTTTTTTTTTTTTCACTTACCTTGTAATCGATGACTTCCGGTCCTCTGTCTCTGCGGGGGGTGGGCGGGGTCTGTGCAGGGATCCTCGTCACGACGCACTGTCTCCTGGGATCTGGTGTCATTGATCCCAGGAGTCTGTGCGGGCATCTTCCCAAATCTCGCGAGATTTCGGACACATCTTCCCAAATCTCGCGAGATGTCGGCAGATGTGCCGACATCTCGCGAGATTTCGGAGAACGTGAGCTGCACTTTGCCGTTACTGCGCACGCGCGAGCTCGGCGCAGTAACGGCGGTGCATGCTGGGCCATCTAAAGTGCCTGTGGGGTTTCACATGCCCACAGGCAAGATGGCCCCCAGCAGAAAAGCAGCAAATAAAGAACTTTATCGGAGGAAAACCGGCTGCGATCGCGATGGAAGATGGAACAGGTGAGTCCCCCAATTTAGTTATTAATACTTAGCATATTCCCCAAAAAAAAAAAAAACCCAGTGCAGAACCGCTTTAAGGGCAACCGTCTTGTCTAAACTGACACTTATGTCCCGTACACGCGGTCGGATTTTC
Source organism: Lithobates sylvaticus (assembly GCA_028564925.1). Taxonomy (NCBI): domain Eukaryota; kingdom Metazoa; phylum Chordata; class Amphibia; order Anura; family Ranidae; genus Lithobates; species Lithobates sylvaticus. Next base: position 267,544,119 of record CM053032.1, read on the forward strand.
CGACGGAAAATGTCCTATCGGACAATGTTGTCGGAAATTCCGACCGTGTGTGGGCTCCATCGGACTTTTTCCGTCGGATTTTCCGACGGACAAAGTTTTATCTCCTGCTCTCAAATTTTCCGACAACAAAGTCCGATCAGACTTTTTCCGATCGTGTGTAGCGAATTCCGACGGACAAAGTGCCACGCATGCTCAGATCAAATTACAAGACCAAAGCTATTGGCTACTAGCCTCTACGTAGTCCTGTCGTACGCAACGAACGTCACCACGTTCAGAATGATCGGATTTTCCGACAACTTTGTCCGACCGTGTGTATGCAACACCAGTGTCGGACAAAATCCGTCGGAAAAAATCGGACGGATTTTGTGGTCGGAATTTCCGACCGTGTGTATGGGGCATTAGACCCAAGAACAATGAGAACTGTGATAGGGTCCGCTGCAGATTGGGCAGGGTGGTTAGGGGGTTGGTCAGGGTCAGAAGGGCATCGTCTATGAAGAGATTAAGTTTATATCCGTGGCCCACATAAGGGATTCCCGAGGTGTTCGGATCGGCTCGTAGGGTCATCGCAAGGGGTTCAAGTGCTAGAATAAAAAGGGGGCAGTCCTATATTTCAGTTAGGACCCTTGAACAATTTGGCGAGCTTAAACTGAAATTCACTTATGGATTTCCAGGAGTTGAGTATCTTCAGCTAGGTTGTTGTGTGTTGGTGCACATGTTCTCCAGATGCCGGAAATGACTGGGGTCTCCTCAGCTGGACTAAACGGCTTCTGATTGGTACATGAACCATCCATCCTTGGTTTAGGAAATGGACGTATTTTTTATTTGTAAATGTTTAGAAGTTGTCTCCGTCCTTCCACAGCGTCTTCTCAGCGATGGACAGCAGCAGCTCGAATCCCATGCATATCAATGCAATTTTGGCCTACTCCAAAGGTTTCCTGTGTTCTGGAGGTCCTGGCAGAGTCTGCATGTATGAGAAAGTAGAGGACCGAGAACTTTACAAAAGAGGCCGCAGCATCAGAGTAAGTCATAATTCATGGAACTAAAAGTGGTTGTAAAGGCTGAAGGTTTTTTACCTTTGTGCATTCTATGCACCCCCCCAATACTTACCTGAGCTCCCTCCCATCCAGCGATGTTCACGATAGCCTCGGCTGTCTTGGGACTCTCCCTCCGCATTGGCTGAGACAGCAGCAGGAGCCCATTGGCTCCCACTGCTGTCAATCAAACCCAGTGATCAGGGGGGGACTGACAAATCATGGGGCCCCCGGGTAATAGGACATTATGGGGCACCCAGGCAATCAGAGATTATGGGGCCACACAGTATACACACACACACAGTATACAATCACACAGTATACACACACACACACAGTATACACAGACATGTACACACAGTATACACAGACATGTACACACAGTATACACAGACATGTTTCTATTGGCTGAGAAGGTACTGGAGAGGTGGGGCAGCTATAATTTCGGGATTTTTAGACCAAAAGGATGTCGGTAATGGGGGATTTCAGAGACAGATGTAAAAAAAACATAGATTTTTACATACTGTCCCTGGTTTTACTGAGGCTGGCAACCCTGATGGGGCCCCCTAGTGGCCCGGGGCCCTCGGGCAGTGCCCGAGTGGCTGAATGGTCAGTCCGCCCCTGCCAGTGATCCAATGAGGAAAGAGAAAGGGTGGGGCAGAGAAGCCGCTCTATGTATCTTATGGATTCATAGAGCAGTGATTCAGGGAGCGAGCATGCAGTGGTCGCTCCAGGGCAAGCGGCTTTCTCTGTGGGGGGGCACTGCTCGAGGGGGACGAGCCAAGAGCACCAGCAGGGAACCCGAAAAGAAAAGGATCAGAGCTGCTCTGTGCAAAACCACTGCACAGAGCAGGTAAGTATAACATTATTAATGGTATTTAAAGAGGAGGTCCACCCACCGCTGCAAAAAATTAAAAGCCAGCAGCTACACATACTGCAGCTGCTGACTTTTAATAGTAGGACACTTACCTGTCCTGGAGTCCAGTGATGTTGGCACCAAAGCTGATGTTTCCGATGTTTCCATCAGCTGTCGGGTGCCGCCGCCATTGTGGGTAAGGAAACCCGTCAGTGTAGCCTTATGGCTTCACGCAGGGTCCCTACTGCGCATTGCGAGGCACCGCTGCGCTGTACTACTGGCCCGGCATCTGGGGAAGGAGGAGGGAGCTGAGCTGTGACGTAATGCGCCGCGGCCTGGACTCCCGTAAGTGGGGACAGGATACCTGTCAAAGAGGGTATCCGCTTCCCCCCATCAAAAGGTGGCAAATGTGGTACCGGAGGGGGGGAGGAGACAAATGAGCAGAAGTTCCACTTTTGGGTGGAACTCCGCTTTAAAAACAAACAAACAAACAAAGCTTTAATAACACTTAAACTGTATCTAAGCACCACAAACTGAAAACGCTATTTAACTAGTTACAGACTTTGGGCGTGCTACACACACCAAAAAAAGAATGTGTGTAGCATTTCCAGTCTCTCTGCCCTGCTTCTGGGACAACCCCCCCCCCCCCCCCCCCCCCTCAGTATGCAGAAAATATGGGCTTTGACTAATGAAGAAGTTGACAAAAAATAAAAGTTGTCAAAAAAGCTGTCTGAATCATTGTTTATAAACAACACTGCTCCAGAGATAAAATGTAACATATTGTTACTTTTGTATCATTCTGTTCACTCATCTGCAGATCAAGGGAATGAACTTAGATTTGCAGATTATGTCAGTTAAAGCAAAATGTAAAAAAATGTTTTGTTTAGTTTTTTAATGAAATGTTCCTCTGTTTAACCCCTTATTAACCCTTATGCCGCGTACACACGATCGGAATTCTCGTCGAAAAAACTCTGACGGTTTTTCCGACGGAATTCCGCTCAAGCTGGGTTGCGTACACACGATCACACCAAATTCCGACGGTCAATAACACATCGGGATAAAACACGTTCGACAGCACTATAAAAGGGAAGTTTAATGCTTCAGAGCATGCGTCGAATTGTTTCCGAGCATGCGTCGGAATTTTGTGCGTCGGAATTGCATACACACGATCGGAAAATCCGATACAAAGGTTTTCCGTCGGAAAAATTGAGAACAGGTTCTCAATTCAAAGTCCGTCGGAAATTCCGACAGAAAAAGACCGTTGGGCATACACACGGTCGGAAAATCCGATGAAAAGCTCCCATCGGACTGTTTCCATCGGAAATTCCGACCGTGTGTACGCCGCATTAGTTTACTCTAATGTCATGAAACGCTGTACCCAAACTAAATTTACATAATGTTTTTTCACAAAAAACTTTCTTTTGGTTGTATTTGATCACCACTGGGGTTTTTTTTTTTCATTACCGTATTTATCGGCGTATAACACGCACCAGCGTATAACACGCACCCCAAGTTTAGGAGGGCATTTTAAGGAAAAAAAGTTTTAGGAGGGAAGTTTAGGGAAAAAAAAACGTACATTTAAGCGTCATTTGCAGCTTGCCCAGCGTCATTGCAGCCTTGCCCAGCGTCATTGCAGCCATGCCCAGCGTCATTGCAGCCATGTCCAGCGTCATTGCAGCCATGCCCAGCGTCATTGCAGCCATGCCCAGCGTCATTGCAGCCATGCCCAGGGTCATTGCAGCCATGCCCAGCGACATTAGAAGTCCGGTCCGGGTTTAAATTTCCCGCCGAGGCGCGGCCGAAAAAGACCGAAGCGGCCCCGGAAAAGGCCGAGCCGACTGTTCAGCTCCGATCGCGGTCCCGCCTCCCTGCTGTTTCCGGAGCGAGCGCAGGGAGGCGGGACTCCGAGTAGAGCCGAACAGTCGGCTCGGTCTATTCCGGCGCGGCTTCAGGTTTTTTCGGCCGTGCCTTGGTCTTTTTCGGCGGCGCTCGCTATTTTTCGGCGGCGCTTGCCATTTTTGCCATTTTTTTATTTTTTTTTGGGGGTATCGGCGTATAACACACACCCACGACTTTCCCCCGATTTTTAGGGGGAAAAAGTGCGTGTTATACGCCGATAAATACGGTATATAAACAAAAAAAGATCGCAAATTTTGAAAAAAAACAATATTTTTCACCTTCTGTTCTAAAAAAAAAATTAAAAACATTTTTTTCGACCATAATGTATTCTGCTACATGTCTTTGGTAAAAAAAAAAATCCCAATACGTGTATATTGATTGGCTTGTGGGAAAGTTATAGCCTCTACAAGCTATGGTATATATACTGGAATTTTTTATTTTTTTTACTAGTAATGGAGGTGATCAGCAATATCGTGGGACTGATTGGCGTGCAATCTGACACTAACTGAAACTGACTCCAGTGACACTAATACATTGACCAGTGCTAATACTATACACTGTCACTGTACTAATGACACTGGCTGGGAAGGTGTTAACATCTAGGGGTAATCAAGGGGTTAAATGTGTGCCTAACAATGTGTAATATGTGTATCATGTGCTGCTTTTTACTTGAAATCTCTTTGTTCCTGCTCCCTGCTTTTGTGAGGACACTACTGGATGGTGGAAACAGTATGGAAGCCGCTGTAATAAATGCTTTTTTTTTTTTTTCCGGCAGATCCTACAAGATGAGCAAAGTAATGACCCCAGCCTATCAGATCAGCAGGAGGTGCTGTGTATGTGTCTGAGTCCCTCCGAAGAGACTGTACTTGTCAGCACCAATAAGAGCCAACTGTACAGCATCACGCTGTCCTCTGCTGAGGTCACTAAGGTGAGAGCTGACCAGTATACATCCAAACTATAATAGAGGCTCATATCCCTAAATATCCACTGAAAGTAGGACTCCACAATTTTTTTTTACATTTTTGTACCCCCATTTTTCTTGTTGTAAAAAGAAATACCGTATTTATCGGCGTATAACACGCACCCCAAGTTTAGGAGGGCATTTTAAGGAAAAAAAGTTTTAGGAGAGAAGTTTAGGGAAAAAAAAAACTTACATTTAAGCGTCTTAGCGTTTAAGCATTTGCAGCCTTGCCCAGTGTCATTTGCAGCCTTGCCCAGTGTCATTTGCAGCCTTGCCCAGTGTCATTTGCAGCTTGCCCAGTGTCATTTGCAGCCTTGCTCAGCGTCATTTGCAGCCTTGCCCAGCGTCATTTGCAGCTTGCCCAGTGTCATTTGCAGCCTTGCTCAGCGTCATTTGCAGCTTGCCAGCGTCATTTGTAGCTTGTTCAGTGTCATTTACAGCTTGTCCAGTGTCATTTGCAGCTTGCCCAGTGTCATTTGCAGCTTGCCAGCGTCATTTGTAGCTTGTTCAGTGTCATTTACAGCTTGTCCAGTGTCATTTGCAGCTTGCCCAGTGTCATTTGCAGCTTGCCAGCGTCATTTGTAGCTTGTTCAGTGTCATTTGTAGCTTTGCACAGTGTCATTTGCAGCTTGCCCAGTGTCATTTGCAGCTTGCCCAGTGTCATTTGCAGCTTGTTCAGTGTCATTTGCAGCTTGCCCAGTGTCATTTGCAGCTTGCCCAGTGTCATTTGTAGCTTGTTCAGTGTCATTTGTAGCTTTGCCCAGTGTCATTTGCAGCTTGCCCAGCATCATTTGTAGCTTTGCCCAGTGTCATTTGCAGCTTGCCCAGCGTCATTTGCAGCTTGCCCAGCGTCATTTGCAGCTTGCCCAGCGTCATTGCAGCCTTGCCCACGTTTAAATTTCCCGCCGCCGAGACAGAAGCGCCGCAGAAAAAGACCAAAGCGCCGCCGGAAAAGACCGAGCCGACTGTTCGGCTCCACTCGCGGTCCCGCCTCCCTGCTGTTTCGGGAGCGAGCGCAGGGAGGCGGGACTACGAGCGGAGCTGAACAGTCGGCTCGTTATTTTTCGGTGCTGCTCGCTATTTTTGTCACTTTTTTTGGGGGGTATAAGGCAGTGCTGGGAAATAATGGTGGCCACACAAAATATTGGGGCCCAATTTGGACATTTTCACTTAGGGGTGTACTGACTTTTGTTGCCAGCGGTTTAGACATTAATGGCTGTGTGTTGAGTTATTTTGAGGGGACGGCAAATTTACACTGTTATACAAGCTGTACACTCACTACTTTACATTGTAGACAAGTGTCATTTCTTCAGTGTTGTCACATGAAAAGATAGAAGAAAATATTTACAAAAATGTGAGGGGTGTACACTTGTGAGATACTGTATATACAGTTGTGCTCATAAGTTTACATACCCAAAAATGTGTACATTGTAGCAAAGTTGTCCAGTGCCCAGGGCAATATCGGGACAGGGTTGTCCAGTGCCCAGGGCAATGATCCTATGTTGCGCCCCCCCTCTGGTAACACATGCCGTAGAATGGTTGTACCACCCTTCTTCTATTCTTTGCCCCTTTGCTTCTCTGCATCCGGGGCAGCTGCCCCCTTTTGCCCACCCCTTGTCCCAGCCCTGAGGAGGGGTGTAGGCAGTCGCATACCTGGAGTTAAGCTGTAATGCATATGGTAACATTTTAAGCCTCTTTCATCCTTTATAATGCCCAAAAACATAATACCCTTGCAGTGTTCACAAATACCCCCTTTCCAGTACAAACTCCTCACCTCCCCACCAAAAGCTAAAATCGCCCAAAGAAAACACCCCCCCCCCCCCCCCACTCTCTAAAATGCACAGAACTGTTGTCAACACGCTCATCGTTACTTCAAATCGCAGAAGTTGGAGATTTGCCCCTGGTGTCACACATTGGCCCATTTCTACCATGGAATGATGGGGGCTTTGAATTTGTAGCAAACCAACTCTGTCATTTGTAGCACCGCCTGTAGCGAGATGACGTTTCTTCCTGCTGCTTGTTGTTATATCGATCGATCATTTGTCTTATAGGGGGATGACGCTGTGTTTGAGTTCTTGACTGAGTCTTGGCATTCATCTTCTATCACCGGCCTCGGCATCTGTATACGCAAACCTCTCATCGCCACCTGCTCCCTGGACCGCTCTGTGCGCATCTGGAACTTCGAGAACAAGTAAGATGGGTTTTGTAACTCTTGTTCTCCATTGGACACATCAGAGGATGCAGGGCCCGGGGGGACAAGGGGTGGGGGGCAGCTGTCCTAGATGCAGTGGGGGTTTGGGTTATTTTGCTAAAAGGGGTGATTTGGAGGGGTGGGTTTGTGTGTGGAATGGGGGGGGGGTATATTTTTGCTAGTAGGGATGATTGTGGGATTTGTGTTTAGGAGTGGAAATTTGAGGGGGATTAGAGCTAGGAGAGGGGATTTAGGGGGATTTGTGCTGGGGGAGGGGAATTTAGAGGGGGTGGGGGGAGAAAATTTATACTCAAAAGGAAAATTTGAGAACTAGAGGATACTCCATCTATTAAATCTTTTTCCCTTGTTGTTTTAATTTTGCATAGTAAAACATTTTTTTTCTGCCAGTAAATCCCTTATACAGCCCACTTCCTGTTTCCTGTCTGGTCATTATCCTAGGCTTATGACATCATGCACAGATCTCTCTCACTCTCCTGAGAGTTTGCCAGGAAGGGAGGGGGGGTGAGTCATAAGAGGGCCAATGAGAGCTGCAGAACTGGAGGTGTGCCTGTGTGTCTGTGTAAATCCAGGAAGTGAACAGCCAGCAGCTTCAGCTGCCCACAGTTAAAATGGCTGCAGCCAGACTCAGTGGAGGAAGATCTCTGCAGCATATTTGGCAAGTACAGAATCACAGTATATATAAAATAATATGCAAAGTGGTTGGAGGGAAGCTTCAGAATGGCAAAGATGTTTTTATTACAAATTATGTGAGCGGACTGCAGTTCCTCTTTAAATTTTTCTCATTCATTTTGGAATTTGTTTAGTTTATTCAAATTCAAATCAATTTAGATTTTTTCAAATTCAAATCGAATGCCATTTGAATTGCATTCTAATTGAATTCCATTTAAAATCAAAATTATTCAAATTTTGGAAGATGGTTATATTCTTTCTTTTCTATACTATTCTATTGTTTTTTCTATTCTATTTTTCTTTTTTCTATTCTGTTCTTTTCTTTTCTATTATATTCTTTTCTACTCTATTCAAATTTGACATTTATTCGATTCAAAGTTTGAATTTATTCTTTTTGAAATTCAAATTTTGGAAAACGGTTATTTATGTTATATTCTTTATTCTTTATTCTATTCTTTTCTATTGTTCTATTATATTATTTTTCCTTTCTATTGTTTTACTTTCTATTCTATTATTTTCTATTCTATTCTATTTTCTTCTATGCTTTTCAAATGCAAATTTATTCTATTCGAAATTTGAATTTCAGAAGATGGTTATAGTCTTTCTATTTTATTCTATTCCTTTATTTTCTGTTTTATTTTATTTTGTTTTTTTATTTTTTTTTCTATTTTGTTCTGTTTTACTGTATTCTTTTATTTTCTATTCTGTCCCTTTTTTTTTCTATTCTATCCTTTTATTTTCTATTTTGTCCCGTTTTATTTTCTATTCTACTTTGTTCTATTCTGTTATTTTGCATTCTGTTTATGTTTTACTCTATTATTTTATTTTCTTTTATATTATATTATATTTCTGTTGTATTCCTTTATTTTCTATTCTATTTTATTCTATTTGGAAATTCGATTTGAAAACTTTTCAAATTTGAATTTCGTCCAAAATTTTTATTCACTATTTCGGATTCATTTAAAGTGGTGTTTCCCCCTAAAAAATAAAAAAGGCTTAAAAATTCTAAAAAAATTTAAAAAAAAAATAATTGGAAAAAATTAATTTTTTTGCATACTTCTAAATGCCTGTTGCTATGGGGTCCCTCGTAGTCTGCCTCCTGCGTAGCCTCGGCTGGTGACAACTTCTCCACTGAGGGCTTAGATAAAAACAGTGATACTTTATTGAAAATACAAAAAAGAAAAAACAGAGCATCAGTGTAATCACAGATGATCACTGTATATAAATAGGTGTTATCTATGTGACATCTGCAGTTATACCTTCATATGACTCAACCTGTCACTTGGTGAGTATATGATGCAGCAACAAAGAAAACTTGAAAAGACACATAAACACAAAACAAAAATTGGACAACATAAAACAAAGCGTCCGGACGCCGGCAATCTGTGTGTGGAGAACCTGTATATATATTACATGAATATGTAGTGAGTATAATTACTTGTAGGTCAGGGAATCCACACAGAGATTAATGGGAAGCTCGAGCTGCAGGAATGGGGATGACGTCCAGACGAAGCTACGCAATCGTGCTTGCGAAACGCGTTGACGTCACCGCGTCCTGAGACGCCGGCACACTTCCCGGAAGCCAGCCCAGCCAGGGCAGGGAGACGGGGAGAGTAGACGGAAGAAATAACGAGGAATCAACTACTCAACACAGAGACGCTGAGACATCCAAGGTACCGGAGACAGCCAATACACCTTGTGAGGCTATTTGCTTCTGAAACCAACTGCATCCATCGGTACAAACTGTCACAGACCCAACCACCGGAATACTACCAGGTACCGCTATTCACATTATGGGGATAAAAGTATACATTTCTCACTGACGGGACATTATCTGTGTGCTTTTTTCTCTTTGAGAGCTGACTGCAGCCCAAACTACCCCTGGTGATCCAATTTAGCGGTACCACACTAGACTGTTCATCTACCATACTAAATTCCGGGATTCTGGTGAATAATTGAAATCAATTAACCGTAATACTGATGCAGGGCTGACTGTGTATCTGGAAACATATAGATACCGGATTGAAGTACCCATACATTCCCACGGGTGTAACCCTATTTCCGGGCACCACAACTTGTCCGTTTGTCTCCATCAGAAACCCACTATACCTGCTTGATGATGTTTTCTTATTTGGAAATTAAGACAGTTAGAGGAGAATCCAATTTCCCCTCATCTTCTTAACACGGTGGAAGATATTTACCATCTTTTCGATTCAGCAACAAGTGTCTACTACCACCAGCTGAACTAAAGAGTGACCTCCCACAATACTTCCCTGTATTTTCCACCCTCAAGCACTTTTCTTCCCGGGTTCCTCCTCCATACCTCATCATTCCCATCCCTCCCCCCCCCCCCCTCCCTCATCCCCATTCCTGCAGCTCGAGCTTCCCATTAATCTCTGTGTGGATTCCCTGACCTACAAGTAATTATACTCACTACATATTCATGTAATATATATACAGGTTCTCCACACACAGATTGCCGGCGTCCGGACGCTTTGTTTTATGTTGTCCAATTTTTGTTTTGTGTTTATGTGTCTTTTCAAGTTTTCTTTGTTGCTGCATCATATACTCACCAAGTGACAGGTTGAGTCATATGAAGGTATAACTGCAGATGTCACATAGATAACACCTATTTATATACAGTGATCATCTGTGATTACACTGATGCTCTGTTTTTTCTTTTTTGTATTTTCAATAAAGTATCACTGTTTTTATCTAAGCCCTCACTCTGTGTATGCTTTTGCCACTCATTTGGTCTCCTGACATCACTTCCCCTCAGCGCAGGAAGGACTCCCCAGTCATCTGGGACCTGTCACGTGTCCCAGATGACTGTGCGGCCAATCACGGCGCGCAGCGCCACTCGCGCAAGCGCAGTGGGTGCCCGGCTGTGAAGCCACAGCCGGGTGCCCAGGGCAAAGATGATAAACTGCGCCCCCCTTTCCCTTAAGGTTAGGGTCAGGGTGCCCCCCACCCCTGCAATAAACCATTGCACCAGGGGCAGCCGCCCCTCCTGCCCACCCCTTGTCCCGGCCCTGCCCACAGTTGCAATGCCGGCGCCACCAAGCGGATCGGGGGGGCTCTTGGAGCTTCGACCCCCCCGCATCGCTGGACCCCGGGACAGGTAAGTGTCCGATTATTAAAAGTCAGCAGTTGCAGTATTTGTAGCTGCTGACTTTAAATGTTTTTATTTTAAGGGATACACCTCTTTAAATTCGTTACTATTGTGATTCGGAAATTCGGATACAGCTGAATTTCAGAATAATGAAAAATTCGTCTGAATTTTGATTTGGAAAAAAACAAACCGCGCCTGTCTACCCTGTGAATAGTTCAATCCTTAGATATTCTTTCCCCTTATAACTATAATATTTGCACTGGCAGCACTTTGGAGCTCTACAAGGACTTCCAGGAAGAAGCCTTCAGCATCTCCCTTCACCCATCCGGACTGCAGGTCCTCGTGGGCTTCTCAGACAAGTTGCGTCTTATGAACTTGCTGATCGATGACATCCGTTCTTTCAAAGAGTTCACCGTCTGCGGCTGCCGAGAGGTAATGTCCAACCTGCAGCGGTTTTGTGCATGGAAGTTGTGTCATTTTTTATTTATTTTTTTTACTGACGTCAAGTATGTTCTTTTTAGATAAGTGAGAAGAAGTAAGAAGGTAGCAAAAAATTAGGGGATTTTAACCATTTAAAGGGGTGGGCCAGCGAAAAAAAAATGTAAAAGTCAGCAGCTACAAACCCTGTAGCTGCTGACTTTTAATAAGCACTTTTGTAAAGAAAAGTGCAGCGCTAAAGGAGTGAATGGTGGTGATACCCTTCAGCTGACAAAAAATTCCTCAGTGATAATTAAGGAAGTAATAATATAAACCTGACGTGAACAAACACAAAAATTCCTCAGTGGTAATTAGGGAATGGTATAAACCTAAAATAAAAGGCAAACAGTACAAATAGTATTTGTAGTACACACAACAAAGTCTCAAGAAATTCCTCAGTGATGATTGAGGAACAGATTCCTGTGTACATTTGGAGTGAAAAATAACATATAAAAGTGATAATATTATCCTTGGTAAACAGAAAATGTCCCAAAAAACAAAACAAAAAAAAAACAAGGCTTTACAATCACTTTAAAGGGGATTATCGGCCGAAATATGACTTTTAAGATAAAAATACCCCTAGAATACTCATGCCTCGTGCAATGTAACAAAGGTATGCTGTAAACTATGCCCAGTTTTCTATCTGTTCAGCATCGTTTTCTTACATTGTGAAGTTCCTGCACAGCGTGGCCATCTGAAGCCACAGTGTCCTTTTTCCTGGATTCTGTGCATGCTGGCTACCCAGCATGCACCTGTCGATCTCGCGCATGTGCGGTGCGGTGCAATCTTGGTCAGCTTGGCATGGCACAGCCATGCCAAGCTGACCAAGATTTTCCATAGACGCCAATGTTAAATGTTACTGGCGCGTGCCATGCCAAGCTGACCAAGAATTTCCAAAGACGCCATGCCAAGCTGACCAAGATCTCCCAGGAGCCAATGCAAAACCTGAAATTACGTTCTGGGCCGTTGCCCCCTAGAGGAGGAAGTGGAATTAGATATAGGCATGAATCAGGTAAGTGAACAGAAAAAATAAAAATAAATTGCCAATTCATTTTAAGGATGCACATTAGTGCTGCACAGTGAGGAGTGAAAAGCGTGGGTGGAACTCCGCTTTAAGGTTAAAATACCAAGTAAAGAACCAACACATGGCGGTGTCTGTGCATCTCTGCTGTGTACAAGATTTCAAACAAGTCTTTCGGCACATTGTATTTGTCTGCAAAGGAAATAAGAAGCCTGTGGGATACCCCTGGGGGGCGCTCAAGCTCAGTAACCCCCAATGTAGATTGGTAGGAAAGAAGGCGAAAAAAAATCACGAATAGCAACAATATGAACACACAAAAAAGAGGAGAATTGTGATTATTGCAGTTCTTGTAATAAATAATAAATAATACATAAGAGATAAATAAAAAAATCTATAATTTCTTTATTAATACAAAAAAAGGGGGAGCAAAGAGTTTTCAATTAAAACCAATATAGAGCATATACATAGTACATGTAATGGGTCGCTGGTGTCCCAAAAGAGAAGGAAGGTGGTCACAGAAAGATGTTGAGTCCCAACATGTTTCGCCAATGATGGCTTCCTCAGGGGATACTGTGGAACCACCAAAAATAATCCAGCTCTAACACAGAATATAAAGCAAAATATCAATAATTGTACAAGTAATAACCATAAACATGTTAGGAATAATATGAACACACAATAAGGGTGGGTAGCCCAAAACGAAATGGAAACCAGCTACTCTAACTCTGTGAGTGATGCTGCTGGGTATACAGGAGAGGGCGCTTAATCTAGAATGCAAACACGTTCCTTGTGTCTGTGGCCGCTCTTCCGGGTTTCATATACCGTCCATGGGGGATCCCACAGCGATATCGGCACTCGCCCTTAATGCTGTCCTATGTGGCCAAGGCTGGAGAGACTTACCATGTGAGGTTGCCGATGTTCCAACACAGTCCGCATTACCCTCCTGTTTACAGTCACCTTTGTGGTGCAATTTTATTGTTTAATAAACTTACAATCTTGCATCACTCATTACACTATGGTATGTTTGTAGATAAAAATAAAAATGATATTAAGATAAAAATAATAAATCAAATATACTAAATGCAAACAACTGTGATCAAAAAATTGTGATCAAAATCAGAAAAAATTGTAAACAAAGACAATAGTCCATTAATGTGAAGATCCAAAAACAAAAAAAAAAAAATCGGTGAATCCAGCAGGAGTGCAATGAAACTTTATCCAGTGATATGAGTGATAAAAACATCAAAGAAATATGGTGACTTGAGTGACACCCTCCACCTTTGATAGCAATGGCCCCTCACCTCAACGGATGGACCCCTGAGTATATCAGTCAGGTCAAAAAGGGCGGTCCCAAACCAGGGAAACAAGACACAGGCAGACCCAGATGTAAGTACCGTATTTATCGGCGTATAACACGCACCCCAAGTTTAGGAGGGAATTTTAAGGAAAAAAAGTTTTAGGAGAGAAGTTTAGGGAAAAAAAAACTTAAATTTAAGCGTCATTTGCAGCCTTGCCCAGCGTCATTTGCAACCTGCCCAGCGTCATTTGCAGCTTGCCCAGCATCATTTGCAGCTTGCCCAGCGTCATTTGCAGCTTGCCCAGCGTCATTTGCAGCTTGCCCAGCGTCATTTGCAGCCTTGCCCAGCGTCATTTGCAACCGGCCCAGCGTCATTTGCAGCTTGCCCAGCGTCATTTGCAACCGGCCCAGCGTCATTTGCAGCTTGTCCAGCGTCATTTGCAGCTTGCCCAGCATCATTTGTAGCTTGCCCAGTGTCATTTGCAGCTTGCCAGTGACATTTGCAGTTTGCCAGCGTCATTTGCAGCCTTGCCGTCGTTTAAATTTCCCGCCGTGAGACAAACCGCTCATGCGCGGCCGAAAAAGACCGAACCGCGGCCGAAAAAGACCGAGCCGACTGTTCGGCTCCGCTCGGAGTCCCGCCTCCCTGCTGTTTCGGGAGCGAGCGCAGGGAGGCGGGACTACGAGCGTAGCTGAACAGCCGGCTTCGGTCTTTTTCGGCCGCGGTTCGGCCTTTTTCGTCCGCGGTCGCCATTTTTCTGCGCCACAACCAATTTTTGTCATTTTTTTGGGGGTATCGGCGTATAACACGCACCCACGACTTTCCCCCGATTTTAAGGGGGAAAAGGTGCGTGTTATACGCCGATAAATACGGTATCTACTGCAGCTTCCGGCTGGTGTCAAATACAGCTCTAAACAGGTATCATAGGCTTTCAATCATAACTTTCCTCCGGATGTAACATGAAATGAAAGCAACACAGATCTAGTGCTCTCCGATTTGAACAGGCAACATTTATTAGAAATAAGAAGAATCACACTCACATATAAAGCACTGTACCCCAGTGCTAAGGATGAATGACTGTGTATGCAAGCGATGTATTCCACGGAGAGCAGCGCGAGGACGCGGGTGACGTCACGATGGCAGTCACGTGGTATGTAAGGCCTGATTCACACCTATGCATTTTAAGTGCTTTTTGCATTTTTTGCATATTTGTACTACAGAACGTGTTCCATAGGAAACCATGTTAATTGGACTGTAGTGCAAATCTGGAAAAAAAAAAGCACAAAAAATGCATTCAGTGTTAATCGGGTCTAAAAATAACAGGAAAATATGATCGGTGTCCTCCCCCTGACATTCTATAGCATTTCATTAAAGTGTATCTAAACCCAACAATAAAAAAGTAATATAATAATATAATACAGCTTACCCGCTCTTGGTGGTTGCATTGTAGTATTTTCTCAGGCTGGGCACATTTTTTACAAATACAGAAAAATACATGTTGATCCTGCTAGAGATGCGGTGTACTTGAAAGTTCAGGGTAGAAAGGAGAACCCCCCCCTCGAATGTTGCAGCTGTCTTTGCTCCACAATGCAGGCATACTGCAGAGCCGCTGATCGATTATAACCCTCTCAAATTTTAACCATTCTCTAGGAAGTACAGCCCTGAAGAAGGGGGAGGCAATTTTCTTGAAACGCGTTGGTTCTACTTTTATCTTCAATAAACAACTATAAAATTCATTAAGTGAGATCTTTTTTTTTTTTTTGCATCGGGCGCTCCTCTCCTATCGCCCAAGTGTCCAGCAAAACCCAACAGTCACTTCGATGAAAGCGTCCTCAGCCCAGCTCCATCCAGCCCACACCCTCAACGCATTTCACCCTGCCCCCAGGGCTTAGCCTACCACAAAATAAATCCTCCACCTTCATGACTAAGCAAGGGTGGGGCAAAA
The DNA here is from genome assembly GCA_028564925.1 of Lithobates sylvaticus. Taxonomy (NCBI): domain Eukaryota; kingdom Metazoa; phylum Chordata; class Amphibia; order Anura; family Ranidae; genus Lithobates; species Lithobates sylvaticus. Next base: position 267,559,600 of record CM053032.1, read on the forward strand.
CACCTCTGATATAAATCAGCCCCATAGTGGAGATGGAAATTTACTTTCAATAATAATGAATAATGAAGTGCAGTCCTCTATCTGACAGGTGCGCTCTGTGGCTTGGAGTGCAGATGACAGTAAATTGGTGTCGTGCGGCACGGATGGCGCCGTGTATGAATGGAATACACTCATCGGTAAGAGGGAATCTGAATGCGTCTTGAGAACCTGCAGTTACAGCTGCGTCGCCCTCATGCCAGACTCCAAAACCATTTTTGCTGTTGGATCTGACCAGACACTGAAGGAAATTATTGATTCCCAGGTAAAGTAATCAGGTCTCTTGTTCTATGCTATTAAATTCTGCAGTTAAGTTGTTATATATATATATATAGCTCAGCTCCCCACTCAGTCAGTAGTCGGCCCGTGAGAGACGGAGATTGGGAGGCTGTGAGGCGGGTGGTGGCAGGCAGCTGACAGAGTCCAGAGGCAGAGGAGGAAGGTGGGTGAATATAACGATATACTGCAGTGCACTGTACATTCCTATAATGTCACCATCCACAGCACTATGTATAATACACAGGCAGCAGACAGCAGGTTCTCTCTCACAGTGTGTTACATGAAATGGCTGTTGGGTGCTGATTTTGTTGATTGGTCATAAGTTAACAAGGTCAGCACCCAACAGCCATTTAATGTAACACACTGTGACAGTGCCAGCCATGATAGAGTGTCCACTGATCCCCCCGCTGAGTGGAGTGGGCCAATGACAGGTCCGTGGTCCGACAGGTCAGCTTATGCAGAGCGGACACAGACACAGCCCACTCTGCTCTAAGGCTGCTTTCACACTGGGGCGGTTTGCAGGCGCTATTGCGCTAAAAATAGCGCCTGCAAACCGACCCGAAACAGCCGTTGCTGTGTCTTCAGTGTGAAAGCCCGAGGGCTTTCACACTGAAGCGGTGCGCTTGCAGGACGCTGGAAAATGTCCTGCAAGCCACATCTTTGGCTCGCTATAGGAGCGGTATATTTACCGCTCCTATAGCGCCCGTTCCCATTGGAAACAATGGGGCAGCGCTCCGAACCCGCCCGCAAAACGCCGCTACAGCGGCGGTTTGCAGGCGGTATTGACCCTTTTTCGGCCGCTCGCGGGGGTAAAACCACCCCGCTAGCGGCCGAAATGCGCTGCTAAAATGCTGGTAAAGCAGCGCTAAATATAGCTTTACCGCCAGCGCCCCCACCGCTCCAGTGTGAAAGCAGCCTTAGGGAGGCTGGTGTAAACAAACCAGCTGTCCATTTACACCCCGACTGCCCTCCAATCTGATCCGCTAGATGGAGAGGAACGGATCCCTTTCCGTTTTGTTAGATCCATCGCTCTATAGTACTGATGGGAGGATTAGATCAGGTCCACCTGAAAAATGGACAGGCGTACTTGATCAGACCTGTCATGTGAACCCACCCCCATCCTTTTCCCTTTAACTGCTTGCTGCCCACCCTCAGGACATTTACTGCAGCAGGGTGGCACGGGTAGGCCGGATCACATATATGTACTTCATCCAGCCTGTTCCTGCTCTTTGTTTCAAGGTGGGGCTGGGGAAGGGGCCCGGGCGGGATTGGGGGTGGGGCTGTGAAGTGGGCTCCACCATGTAGGCTGCACCGGGCCCCATGATTTCTATCAGCACCCCTACGGGAGACTGTCAAAGACTGTGAACATACTATATAGTATTCTATATTATATGGAGACTGGGAACATGCTTCAGGAGGCAGGCATAGGCTGGAGACATATTACATGAGGCTTCTAGAATTTACTACTACAACAGATGAGTAAGGAAACACAAATAAGCATCTTCAGTGACCCAGAGGGCCATATAAAAAGAGCTAAAGGGCCTCAGATTGGGCAGCAAGGATTTAGGTTATACTCTTTTTGTGCCAAAATCTCATTGTTTATTACTATTTGAATTTACTTTAGGTCAAGCGGGAAGTTCCATCCTACGACGTGACATACACGGCCGTCACTATCTCTCACTCTGGAAAGATGATATTTACGGGCACGGCCAGCGGCACTGTACGATCCATGAAATGCCCCCTGCCTCCACAGAAGGAATATAACGAGTACCAGGGCCATGCCGGGCCAGTGACAAAGGTGATGGCAAAGCTTTTGTTGCTTTTAGTAAATGTGCTATAATAATGTACTTCTCTCCAATTACAAAAATAAAGGGTAGGGATGTTAGCAAAGATGTGGGTTTTCTTCTGTTTCCACTAGCAACCCCAAAACATACTGATCAATGACTAAACTGACCCTAGCTTAAATTTCCTTAAGATCTGGCAATCTGCACTAAATGACCAAAACTTTGTGACCATCACACCTACTGTATAGAAGCTTGTTGGCCATCTCATTCCAAAACTATGGCTACTGCAGTTGCCCTACTTTGTGGCTATAACAGCCTCCACTCTTCCGTGAAGACTTTCCACAAGATAATGGAGGCCAGGGCCATCTTTAATATTGATTGGACCCTGGGGAAAACTTTTCTTGCCCCCCCCCCCCCCCCCATGCAGTTTCCCTATCCACCTGCTCTTGGACATACAATAAATAGCAGCTAGGCTCAAAATCAGTTTACTGAATCAGATCAGGCAGCGATTGGTTGCCAGAGGTTACAGTGTATCATTACCACTCACTGACTGGTTGCTAGAGGTTACAGCACACATTACAGATCACTGATTAGTTGCTAGAGGTTACAACACATGATTTCTGCTAGAGATTATTGTGGATATGACCTCAGGGGGGGCATGATATACATATCAATGCTGCGGGCCGCCACTATTTACATATGAATGCCGGTAATTTACATGTAAACACAGGGTCTGCAGGTGAGTCATCTGTATACAACAATAGGGCAGAGCTGGGCAGCATTAGTAGCAGCACTTCACACTGAGATATTGGGACTAAAACCACAAGGGACGAGGGAATTTAAACCAGGATAGTTGGCATGTATGAGGCAGCTGCTTTGGGCCCCACAACAATGACAGGGCCCAGGGCAGCTGCCTCTTTTGCCCTGCCTTAAAAACGGCCCTGATGGAGGCTCTGTAATATTTTGTTCTGTTGTATGGTCTTATGGCTGCACCATCTTTAATGCATCTTTTAGGGTGTGCCCCCCAAATATCTTGTTTGTCTGTGGGCTCGGTCTCCCCCCCCCTTTTTTTTCCCCCTGCAGTGGTGCGCAAAAACAAAACACCTGCAAGTGAACAAAAAAGTGCATGTGAAAATCACATACAAAAAAGTGCATTTAAGGGTGTGTCTCTAGTCCACCTCCCGAAGGAATAAGACCTTACCCTCACCCTCCGGTGCGTGCGGCTCTTGACAGAGGTGAGGCACACTCGTGGTCCACTTACCCAAAAGGCCTGGTGGACCCTTTTTTCCCCATGATCAACCAAAGCCGACCACCGAGTACTAGTTGAGGGTCTCTCAAGAACAGAAATCCCCCTGGTTCAGGGGAGGAAAGAACCTGATGGCCACGCATCCACCCGCCTAGACTTCAGAGGAGGCCTGAGGACCCCCACCCTCCATTCTTGTGAAAAGAAATACAGACCAAAGTACAAAGTGATGAACACGTGGAGAGAAAAATAATTGAAATAGATAAGTGCCAGTGCAAGTGCATGTCTTTGCGCCCCAGGTAACAATAATTACCCCATCAGGTGCGCAGTGCCCGTCTGGTCCTAGACCCACACATGCACAGCAGAACCAATCACTGCCATCTTGAAAGAGGGAAGGGCAGCGGCATACCAAGCTCCAGGCACTGTAGCCAACAGGGAAAGCGCGACAACCAGTCCGCATGACCCTGAAGACCCAGACAACCAAAGAGTTTGAGGGGTCACAGGAACACCTGACAAAGGAAGAAACCGGGGAGCAAAACCCACACCAGAGTTCCCCCTTGTGGTAGAGGGCTACATAAAATAATAAATATACAAAACCAAAAAGAAACGAAAGACATATATTTAAAAAAAAAACATACAACAACAGGGACTACTGTAGGTCAAGGTCAAACAGTATGAACCTGCGGCCGTATCTGCGCCCTAGGTGGCTGCCTAGTTTGCCTAGTGTTAGCGCCGGCCCTGCCTACACCTATAGCAAGGGCATTATCCAATTTTAGCTAAAGCTGCACAGTTTGTTATTTATTGGTGCCCCTTACCTGTATAGCCAGTTTTATTGGTATAGGTGAGCTAACCCTAACTATATGTCCCTATGAAAAACCAATATGTAATCACAAAAGGATAACTATCAAAAGTCAAAATTGACCGGATGTTCTGTATTGGGTTAGTATGTTTTTATATATGGTAATATACTGTACACTGTATAGGTATACAGTCTTTTGTTTTACATAATAACCTATAACTGTTCACTCCACAGACTTGGGCAGTCAAATCTTTTTTTTTTTTTCCAGTTTCTCTCCTTCCTTGCTATCTATAACCTGACTGATTGTCTTCCATTTTATTTTCATTTTCTGTTGTTCAGTTTTATTGCATGTTCAGCCCTCAATGTGACCAACTCTGTTCTTCTAGCTGGTGGTGACATACGACGACCAGTATCTTCTGTCCGTCTCTGAAGACGGCTGCCTAATGCTGTGGAAAATCTCCGACAAGGAGGGCCGAGGACTGAAAAGGGATAAAGAACTGGGGTATGCCGAAGAGGTTCTGATTACCAAGTCTGATCTGGAGGAGAAGGTAAGGACGAGCCACCATATGATGAGAAGAACTTCATTTGTATTCTTCTTCAGAACTAATAGTAGAAGAGGTTGCTGTTCCCAGGGGTCAAGTCCTGGGGAAGAAAGTGTGGGAACTCCCACCCAAGATCCACTCCCCTACCCCAAAAAAATAAAAAAATGATACGCTCATATGCATGAACGCTTCAAAAGTGATATTTTTCATCCACTTTTCGTATTGTGTGTATGAAGCTTAACTGTTAGTACATAAAAAAAAAAAAAAAACGATCCTCAATAAACATAAATACGGTAATTCTCTGAATAATCAGCATTCATTCAATTGTGCTTCCATGCAAATGTGAACATCGTGTTCTGATCTTTATTGGGGAATGTTATTTTGTATATAGAGTGTTTATGTGGTGAGTTTACACTTTTCATTGAACAGAGTTTGGATAACACAGGGTTAAATGGAAAGGTCATAAATGAAGTGCACATTATCTGGACAGAATGCTTGGGGAGATAGTGATGTGTTCCTGCTTAGGAGATGTATGTTAGCTTGGGGGGGGGCTGCAAACTCTGCAGGGCTCCAACACACACTCGCTGCTATTCCAACCCTTCACATATTTCCACATAAACTTCCCTCCTGGCATTAAACTTTGCCAGGTATTGTGCTCAGCTTACCACCCCAAACTGATGTTCCTCCCTCAGCTCACCTCTCTCCCTGCATGTCCTGTGAGCAGAATAGCTGTGCTCCTCCTCTGGGTTCTCTCATCATATGGCACTGAAGATAGAGGAGGGGGGGGGGGGATTCAGCGGGACACACAGAGCAAGTATGCAGGAGACTGGGGGGGGGGGGGGGGATGAGGAGACAGAAAATCAGGAGGGGCCGGCAGGGAAGAGAGCATCACGAGAGGTCTGACTAAACACAATCTCTTAGCAGCAGGGACCTGATCTACCCATCAGCTAGCTGTGATTGACAGGTAGATTAAAGCGGAAGCTGTCATGGGGCCCCCTACTGGAAATGCCTGAATGGTCAGGTGTGCGGCACTTACTATTGTGAGCTGTGTCGGCAGCTGCTGGTGTAGCACCTACCACACAGCTCACATACTTCAATGTCTTGCAGGACGCGGCTGCTAACGGGAACTGAGTTCCTGTTGTGGAAAAAGTACAGGAACTCCGTTCCCATGCGTTCCCGCAGGACTTGAGCCCTGGCTGCTCCCAAGCTTATATTGTACGTAGTATCTGGAAACTCAAGTTCAGGCTTTAGATAGACATAGAAAATTGACAGAAATAAGACCAATTGGTCCATCGAGTCTGCCTCACCCTTTTTTTTTTTTTTTTAAACAATAAATTGCAAACAACAAATGCAACAATTGCAACAAATAATTTTAAACAATAAACAATTTGCTATTCAGCACTACTTTAACTGGCAATTGTGCGGTCATTCAACGCTGTACCCAAATGACATTTATATATACAGTATCTCACAAAAGTAAGTACACCCCCTCACATTTTTGTAAATATTTTCTTCTATCTTTTCATGTGACAACACTGAAGAAATGACACTTGTCTACAGTGTAAAGTAGTGAGTGTACAGCTTGTATAACAGTGTAAATTTTCTGTCCCCTTAAAATAATTCAACACACAGCCATTAATGTCTAAACCGCTGGCAACAAAAGTGAGTACACCCCTAAGTGAAAATGTCCAAATTGGGCCCAAAGTGTCAATATTTTGTGCGGCCACCATTATTTTCCAGCACTGCCTTAACCCTCTTGGGCATGGAGGTCACCAGAGCTTCACAGGTTGCCACTGGAGTCCTCTTCCCCTCCTCCATGACAACATCACGGAGCTGGTGGATGTTAGAGACCTTGCGCTCCTCCACCTTCTGTTTGAGGATGTCCCACAGATGCTCAATAGGGTTTAGGTCTGGAGACATGCTTGGCCAGTACATCACCTTTACCCTCAGCTTCTTTAGCAAGGCAGTGGTCATCTTGTGGTGTATTTGGGGTCGTTATCATGTTGGAATACTGCCCTGCGGCCCAGTCTCTGAAGGGAGGGGATCATGCTCTGCTTCAGTATGTCACAGTACATGTTGGCATTCATGGTTCCCTCAATGATCTGTAGCTCCCCAGTGCCGGCAGCACTCATGCAGCCCCAGACCATGACACTCCCACCACCATGCTTGTCTGTAGACAAGACACACTTGTCTTTGTCCTCCTCACCTGGTTGCCCCCACACACGCCTGACACCATCTGACACCAAATAAGTTTATCTTGGTCTCATCAGACCACAGGACATGGTTCCAGTAATCCATGTCCTTAGTCTGCTTGTCTTCAGCAAACTGTTTGCGGACTTTCTTGTGCATCATCTTCAGAAGAGGCTTCCTTCTGGGATGACAGCCATGCAGACCAATTTGATGCAGTGTGCAGCGTATGGTCTGAGCACTGACAGGCTGACCCCCCCACCCCTTCAACCTTTGCAGCAATGCTGGCAGCACTCATACGTCTATTTCCCAAAGACAACCTCTGGATATGACGCTGAGCACGTGACCTCAACTTCTTTGGTGGACCATGGCGAGGCCTGTTCTGATGGGAACCTGTCCTGTTATAGCGCTGTATGGTCTTGGCCACCGTGCTTCAGCTCAGTTTCAGTGTCTTGGAAATCTTCTTATAGCCTAGGCCATCTTTATGTAGAGCAACAATTCCGACGGAAAAAGCCCACTAGGGCCCACACACGATCGGATATTCCGACAACATAATCCGATCTGACTTTTTCCATCGGAATATCCGACCGTGTGTATGGGGCATTATAATGTGACTGTGGTAGTGTGGGACTGGTAGTGTGGTACCAGGGACGGGCGCTAACTTAAACTGTCTGGGAGGGACGCTAACTGACACTATCTGACATCACTAGTGACACCAATACAGTGATAATACTGTACACAGACACTGTGCTAAGGACACTGGCTGGGTGATCAATCAAAGGTTTAACTTTGTGCCAAACAATTCTATGTGTGCTGATTTTACTCAGCCTGGCTTGCTTTCCAGTAAGTGAAATCAGGGAGAAGAACCAGTCAGATCTGGCTTGTGTGTTTACTAACACGCAGAAATCTGTGCTGTGATTGGCCACAGAAATCAGCAGGTTCACAGCCAAAATTTGCTGCAAGCCTGCTGAAGAACTTGTGCTGTGTCCGACCTCCATCTGCCGGTTCAGGTAGTGACAATTGGTCCTCCAAAGCCACTCATCTTCTACGGTTGTGTTGTCCCCCCCCCCCCCCCCCCACTCACTCACATGGTCACTTACAATGTAGGAGGCTCCTGCTACATTCTGGAGGTGAGTATTCTTCTACATGCTTTGAATGCTATGACAAAGGCTTTGGGCCGAAACATGTAATCTTTTCTCTATGTAATCACCCTGTAGCAAATAAAATATCTTTTGTATATGGATGCCTTGACTTGCTGGCTTCCTGCTTTTCCCATTTCTTCCATATTAGTTTCTCCCTAAAAAAAGGGAGATTATTTTTTTGGCCAGCCTAGAGCTTGACTTTGTATTCAGTCTAATGATGAGATGCCCAAAGTAATTTGGGCACCCTGCTGTATAAGTGATGTAAGTAACTGAGTTAAAATAAACAGAGTTACTTAACGCAGTTACTTTAGAGGGTAACGAGTAATCTAACTGATTACTTTTCCCCTCATGGTAATGCAGTTCCCATTACTTGGGCATTGTTAACGCAATTACATCTACCGCCACTAGATGGCAGTAGTGTAATTCCGGTGTCCTGCCGAAAAAGTTCCCCCGCCGGATAAGGACCCCCTGTACTGCGCAGGCGCAGCGCTTGCGCAGTACGAAGGACTACGGAGCTTCCGAAAATTGCCGAACCTAAACAGCTCTGAGTGAACTCTACACCGCGCAGGTGCAGTTAACATGTAATTGTACGAGGCGATGCCGCACGCTCCCGATGCTCGTGCTACTCTGCAAGGGGCGTCTATCGTGTAACTAAGGGGCGGGTCTAGTATTACTGTAACCAAGGGGGGCATTTCTTATTATTGTTATATATCGAGCTCTGCCCATTAATTTAACATTCGCCCTCTTCTGTAGCCATCCGCCCCTTACACGATATAATAATAATAGACCCGCCCCTTACACCATATAATAATAATAGACCCGCCCCTTACACGATATAATAATAATAGACCCGCCCCTTGCTTACACGCTATAACAGATCTGCCCTTGGTTAGAGTAATAATAGAGCAGCCCCTTGGTTACACAATATATAACAATAATAATAAATGCGCCCCTTGGTTACAGTAATACTAGACCCGCCCCTTAGTTACCCGTATAGAATATTAAAAAAAAAGTCACAGTTACTTTGCTGCGTAACTAATTACTTTTCCAATGTGGTAAATGAGTTACTAACGCAATTACTTTTTGGGAGACGTAATTTGTAACTTAACTAATTACTTTTTTAAAGTAAGATGACCAACACTGGTGCTGAGAGGATAGAATTATGTAGGGGTGGGACGAGCATCCTCTTGTTTTTACAATCCTGTTTTTTTTTTATAGAACCAGGTGATGGTGGAGCTAAAGACACGCGTGGAGGAACTGAAAATGGAGAACGAATACCAACTCCGCCTGAAAGACATGAATTATAACGAGAAGCTGAAAGAGCTGACTGAGAAGTTCATCCAGGAAATGGAGGTCCTGAAGACCACAAACCAGGTACAACCTTCTACTAAAACCCCAATGTCATCAACCCTTCCATATTCTACCTCCCCTGGTCTGGAGAGCCCACCTCTGTAACTGTCTAATTTCCTTCATCAGATCCTAAAAGCAGAAGCTGAGAAACAAGAGATGAAACATCAGGAGGACATGGGTGACCTTATAGAAAAACAGTCTCGAGAGATGCAGGATCTAGGTATGTAGATGGAAATCTGCCTACGTACATACACGAGGTCTGTCTGGAAAGTATTCAGCCATGCAATATGAGCAGGGCCATTTTGAAGGCAGGGCAAAAGGGGCAGCTGCCCTGGGCCCTGTCATTGTTGTGGGGCCTAAAGCAGCTGCCTCATACTTGCCAACTATCTCGGTTTAAATTCCCTCGTCCCTTGAGGTTTTAGTTCCGTGCTGTGTTCCACTATCTTATGCCTCGTACACACGCTCTGACTTTCCGGCGGGATTGTCCCCCGGACCTAGTCCAGCAGATAAACCGCCGGACTTTCCAGCGGGGCTCCGCCGGACTTTCCGAGCGTGTGGACTTGCCCACACACGCCCGGACTTCTCCGGCGGACAATCCGCGGGAAAAAGTCTGCAGGACTTTTGAAAATGAACGGACTTGCCCACACACGGAGGAAAGGCCGTTAATTTAGAACGTAACTGCAGGTAGATGGGACTAGCGAAGGCTGTGACTGCCGCCGCACTAGCCCCGTCACCTGGCATGGATTTAAAGGGAATCCTACGCCGAAAAAACGGCGTGGGGGTCCCCCCCAAATCCATCTCAGACCCTTATCCGAGCACGCAGCCCGGCCGGCCAGGAAAGGGGTGGGGACAAGAGAGCGCCCCCCCCCCTCCTGAGACGTACCAGGCCGCGTGCCCTCAACAGGGGGGTGCCCTGGGGAAAGGGGGGAAAAGCACCTTGTCCCCATGTTGATGAGGACAAGGGCCTCTTCCCGACAACCCTGGCCGTTGGTTGTCGGGGTCTGCGGGCGGGGGGCTTATCGGAATCCCCAGATCCCGGCCCCCCACCCTATGTCAATGAGTATGGGGTACGATGTACCCCTACCCATTCACCTAAGGTGTAAAGTGTAAATAAAAAAAAACACACAATTTTTTAAAAATATTTTATTGCACTGCTCCGGGGGTCTTCTTCCGTCTTGGGGGGGTCTTCTCGCCGGACTCCTCCGCTATTTTACCTAGCTCTTTTACCGAGCGGAGGAGCCCGGCTTTCTTCTTCGTCGTCGCCGCCGTCGTCTGGGGGTCTCGATCCGCCTTCGGGGGTCTTCCGGGGTCTCTTCTGTTCTTGCCGCTGTCGCCGCCGCCTTCTTCTTCCGATGTTGACTCGTTGCTGTCTCTGGCCGGAATGGCAGAGACGCGCTGTGTTGTGACTTATATAGGGACAAGGAGGCGGGGTCACATGCTCATGTCACATGGTGACCCCGCCCCCCTATGATGTCACAGTCCCGGAGGCCAGCCAAATGGTTCAGGGCTTAAGCGGTTAATAGATTGGTTTGGCAAAAAAATGATCATAATTACATAAATAATGTAAAAATAATTGTAAATATCTATAGATTTAGTATAATAAGGCAATGCAAAGAGCAATAAAAAAATGTAAAGTGCAGCAACCCATCATCACCATCAGATTGCACTTGTCAGTTTAGAGCAGCTTGGGCAATAAAGGTCATTTCTGATTGGTTGCTTGTATTCCATGACTGTTTTTTATCATTCTTCTTATTCTACATCTCCAGAGACGACCAATAACCAGAAGCTGCTGCTGGAGTATGAAAAGTACCAGGAGCTGCAGGTGAAGTCCCAGCGGATGCAGGAGGAAGATGAGCGTCAGTTGCATGAACTGGAGGAAAGTAAGAGCCAGGCTCTAGAAGAACTGACTGAGCACTACGAAACTAAACTGCATGACAAGGTGACCCAGCTGCAGCAGGTAAGATCGGCAGAGCAGGACATTTCAATATGGTTCTGTAGTAGAGGGGACAGCGCCACAGTGCAAACTCTCACTTTGACTCCAGTTAATGCAGTGCTGTAGAAACAAGGCCGTCTTTAAAGCAGGGCAAAAGGGGTAGCTGCCCTGGGCCCTGTCATTGTTGTGGGGCCCTAAGCAGCTGCCTCATATTTGCCAACTATCCCAGTTTAAATTCCTTCATCCCTTGAGGTTTTAGTCCCGTGCTATGTCCTGATATCTCAGTGTGAAGTTCTGTTACTAATGCCAGGGCCGTCTTTAAGGCAGGGCAAAAGGGGCAGCTGCCCTGGGCCCTGTCATTGTTGTGGGGCCCAAAGCAGTTGCCTCATACTTGCCAACTATCCCAATTTAATTTCCCTCGTCCCTTAGATATCCCATAGATGATTCAGATTCAGTTCCCCTATCCACATATTATAGACGGATGGGGGAATCACTCTTGCTGATCTATTGTGTTCTGAGGGAGGGGAGACTTCCCTTCTGTCAGAATACACTGATCCGTGTTGCTGGCTACATCTGGCAGAGCAGATCGAAATGGCATTTATCCAACAGGCTGGTCGTACAGAAGTTGATCGGTAGCCTGGAAAAATGTCTGGCAGCCCCACGGTACTGCAAACCAACCTTCAACCCAACTTACCTGACTTTACCTGACTAGTCACCTCTTGGTATTGTAGATAATTATAACACCTGATTTACTGAGTTGTTCTTATATGTTCTTGTGTGTTTTTTTGATCTATTCTTTTCATCCACTATCTCAGATGGTCTCTCACTGGGCAAACCAGCAGTACTTGTATCACTACCTGGGGGCATACACTATATTGTCAAAAGTATTGGGACACCTGCCTTTACATGAACTTGAATTATTATTATACAGGATTTATATAGCGCCAACAGTTAACACAGCTCTTTACAATATAAAAATTACACAATACAGTTATAATAAAATACAAGAGGATTAAGAAGGCCCTGCTCAGAAGAGCTTACAATCTAATAGGGTGGGGCAGGTGGTACAAAAGGTTGTAACTGTGGGGAATGAGCTGAGGGAAGTGGTAGATTAGAAAAAATTAAAGCGTCGCCTATGGAGATTTTTAGGTACCAAAGTTTGTCGCCATTCCACGAGTGCGTGCAATTATAAAGCGTGACATGTTGGGTATCTATTTACTCGGTGTAACATCATCTTTCACATTATACAAAAAAATTGGGATAACTTTACTGTTTTGTTTTTTTTTTAATTCATGAAAGTGTCCCTTTTCCCCAAAAATTGCGTTTAAAACACCGCTGCACAAATACCGTGTGACATAAAATATTGCAACAATCGCAAATTTTATTCTCTAGATTCTCTGCTAAAAAAAAAAAATATATATATATATATAATGTTTGGGGGTTCTAAGTAATTTTCTAGCACAAAATAGGAATTTTAACTTGTAAACACCAAATGTCAGAAATAGGCTTATGCCGCGTACACACGGTCGGAATTTCCGATGGAAACAGTCCGATGGGAGCTTTTCATCGGATTTTCCGACCGTGTGTATGCCCATCGGTCTTTTTCTGTCGGAATTTCCGACGGACTTTGGATTGAGAACCTGTTCTTAATTTTTCCGACGGAAAACCTTGCTATCGGATTTTCCGATCGTGTGTATGCAATTTCCGACACGCAAAATTCCGACGCATGCTCGGAAACAATTTGACGCATGCTCAGAAGCATTAAACTTCCCTTTTATAGTGCAGTCGAACGTTTTTTAAGGCGTGGTGTTATCGACCGTCGGAATTTGGTGTGACCGTGTGTAGGCAAGACAGTTTGAGCGAAATTCCGTCGGAATTCCGACGGGAAAACCATCAGAGCTTTTTCCGACGAGAATTTCGACCGTGTGTACGCGGCATTAGTCATGAAAGGGATAAAGAGTGAATGGTATGAAATGTCAAATAAAATCTCATATACGTGATGTAATCCTGGTGCATCAGTGAGCATAACCAAGTGAATAAAATTAGCAAAAAAGTGATGCACATAAAACTTTGATAAATCCTGATATGCATATAACAATCCAAAAAAACGAATCCAAAGTAAAATGGATAGCAGGTGTAACAAATCAATACAGTCCAGTGAAAGAAAAAGTCTGTAAATCCATATATTAGACATGTGCAATTTGTTTAGTTTTCTTTCGATTTCCGTTAAAATTCGTTATATTCGTTCATTCGTTATCGTACGAATGATTCGCTAAAAATTTTAACGAATGTTCGAATCGAACGAATATGAAAAAAAACGAAAATCCGAAATAACCAAATTAGAAACAACGAAACTACGAAAGAAGAAAATCCGAAAAACGAAAACAGGAACAACGAAAATCAAAATGAACGAAAAAATTTGTACATTCGTAACTTTTTTTTTTTTTTGTTGAATTGGTAATTTTCCGTGTCTCTTACAATGGCGAATTACGAATCTACGAAAACAATGTTACGAAAGTACAAATAAATCAATCTAACGAAAGTACGAATGTAACTAAATCTACGAAAATACGAATGCGTCCGAATTTCGAATAAACGAAAATTAAACTAACGGAAGAACTAATCAACGAAAAAATAACTCTTACGAAAATACGAATCGTTACGAATACGAACACCGACGACTTACGAAATTACGGATCGTTACGAATCAACGGAAACTAAAGAAACGAAACGGAAATAAACAAATTTTTCTATTGTGCACATGTCTACCATATATAAAATGATACTGTTGGTCAGGGCCGCTGATAGAAATCATGGGGCCCCGTACAGCCTACCTGACGGGGCCCTCTTCAGCTCCACCCCTGGTCCCTCCTTCAGCCCCACCCCTGGCCCCTCCCCAGACCCCGCCTTGAAACTGTCTCTGCAGCACATTACGGCATTGACTGCATGGGTGGCACTGTCTCTGCAGGTAGCACATGCGTTATGGTCCATAACGCATGTGCTACCTGCAGACAGTGGCACCCATGCCACCAATGCCATATTGTGCTGTAGACAGTGCCACCCATGATGCAAATGCAATAACGCATGTGCTGCCTGCCGACAGTGCCAGCCATGCCATATTGTGCTGTAGACAGTGCCACCCATGATGCAAATGCAATAACGCATGTGCTGCCTGCCGACAGTGCCAGCCATGCCATATTGTGCTGCAGACAGTGCCACCCATGCTGCCAATGGAATAATACCATTGGCAGCATGGGTGGCACTGTCTCTGCAGGCAGCACATGTGTTATGGCATTGGCGTCATGGGAAGCACTGTCTGCAGCACATTACGGCATTGGCGGCATGGGTGGCACTGTCTGCAGGCAGCACATGCGTTATGTCCCATAACGCATGTGCTACCTGCAGACATTGCCACCCATGCCACCAATGCCATAATGTAAAGATGCTGCTGCAGTAGTAGTGGATCTTGAATCCCCCCCAAGCAAGCACCCACCTGTTAGACCGGCCCCAGGAGTCACTTCCTCCCTGATCCTGCTGCCTGGACTGGAGTGTCCACAAACTATCAGATTCAGATGGCAGCTGCTTTTTTTTTTTTCTCCCGCCGGCGCCGCTGCTCACCTCACTGCTTTTTACTCTCAGGCCGAGTGAGGAACAGAGCAGAGGGGGAGGAATCACTCCGCGGCGCCAGGGAAGACACTGTAGAGGATGCGCTGGCCGGGACTTGAGCCAGCATGAGGAGCGGGCGCGGAGGAGACTGACATTCTTCCGCGCCCGAAATAGGAGAAATAGTCCCTCCCCCTGCTGCCACCTACATCGGATTAAAAAAAAAGTACGGGGGGTGGAGGTGTGGGGGCGGCTGGGGGCGGTGGTGGAATGTGGCTGGGGGGAGGGTGGGGGTGGTGGAATGTGGCCGGGGGAGGGTGGGGGGGGGGATGATGTTCGGTCATGGTGGCTGGAGGAGTTTTTTTTTTTTTTTTTTTACATTAATTTGTTTTCTTTTAAGGTTGCCCGGGCCCCCCTGCTGGTCGGGCCCAGTACAACTGGGCCAGTTGTACTGGCCTATCAGCGGCCCTGCTGTTGATATCGGTATATGTGAAAAAACTCAAAATAACTTTCTGTGTCAAACTGTAATCAATGAATCCCACCACCAGGAGGCACAAGTGCTGAAACGACAATCTTCAGTGATGACACCTATGTGTCTGCCAGCAGCTCACCTTACTGCCGTAAGGTATACAGCATGGGTTGGTCACAGATGCAAATAGGATAGCAAATGCAAGATGTAATAGTCCCCTCTTGGCTGTATTAGGTTGCTTGAATGGTCTCAGTGGCAGATATTTAAAACATATGGAGAAACATGGAAAATAAAATATATAGCATAGAGAAAAATCAAGAGATGTTGTTGCGCTCCAAATACAATATAACAGTATAATGTAGGGATGTTACTGATTAACATTTTCGTGTTCGATTAATAGTTTTTTATTTTTTTTCGACTAATTTCGATTAATTATAACGCACGTACAGATCCAACTACTTTTAGCTGATCTCCTTGCATTGCAGCTCTGCATTAGTCAGTGGTAAATGTGGTATACACTATATACAATCACCCGACACTAGTTTGTTTCCACAATCCATGACTTAACTTCACAGTTCACACAAATACGTTTTAAATTCAAACTGTAGCACTGACGTAAGTCATTAATTTTTTTCCCTCAGTAGCGTGACAATCCCTCCACCTCCGGTCTAACTAACCACTCTCACCTTATGGCATGGACCCCTGTGCCAACAGGTGGTCATGCAAGCGGGTATCAAAAGGGTTAACACAGACCATAAACTTCTCTCACGTCTCCTTAGATCTCAGCAAGGACGCAGGTCATGGGTAGAAAGAAAAGATCTAAGTGCTCACCGCTTAAGTATAAGATTTCATTTTTGTGTTCAAACACAAACTACTCACATAAAGATGATAAAAACACAGCATGTAAAGCCGACAATCGTGTTAGTTCCGTAGGGCAGCAGCGGGTGACGTCATGCGTACCTCCTCCTCCCTTCCCTTCGCTAGCAGACGGAGGCACTTGGGGAAGGGGGGAGGAGTCCGGTGACGTCAATGTCAGTCACGTCCCTGGATCTCCGACGGAACTCCCTGAAGACCCGGAAGCCGGCGGAGAGGTGAGTACCGATCAAAAGAATTTTGATCGATCAAAAAATTTTTATCAATTAATCGAGGAATTGATCTTTAATTTCCACAGCCCTAGTATAATGCTAAAATAGTATAATGCTAAAATACATAAACATGGGTTATGCAATCAAAAATTGATGGATCATGTGCAAATATGCAAATAAAGTGACTAAAATGTAAAAATACAAAGACACAGTTACAGTGAAATCAACAGTGAACTGAATAAAAAGTGCAAATAATGCAGATAAAGGTGACTGTGGTGTGTGAATAGAGAAATCACAACATATGAGTGGTATATATGAGGCTTCATAAATGTCCGAGTGTATAAAAGTACAAAATGGTGCAACTTTAACTCAGTCCGGAAGTAAGGCCCCTTTCACACTGGGGCGGTGCGGGTATTTGGTGCGGGCGTTAGCCGCGGTATTCGGCTGCTAGCGGGGTGGTTTTAACCCCTGCTAGCGGCTGAAAAAAGGTTAAAACCCCCTGCAAAGCGTCGCTGAAGCGGTGCTTTGCCGGCGCTTTGCCGGCGGTATTGCCAGCGGTATTGCCGCGCTGTTCCATTGATTTCAATGGGTAGGAGCGGTGAATACATGGCTCCTTCACCGCTCCAAAGATGCTGCTAGCAGGACCTTTTTTACCGTCCTGCTAGCGCACCGCTCCAGTGTGAAAGCCCTGGAGTGAAAGGACCCGCTTTTTTCAGGCGCTATACAGGCGCTATTTTTAGCGCTTTAGCGCCTGAAAAACGCTTAGGTGTGAAAGGGGCCTAATTCAATCTTCCTAACCGGAAAAATGCAAAGTGCAAATCAAATAAAGGGTGTTAGATGGCATCAACAGGTGGCAAGGAGACTTTTGGTGAATCTTCGTGTGAAATGACACCCGCGGGTGTGATACATTTTTACCTTACAGCTGCAAGGTAAGCAGAATTTAGTGAAACCAGTGATGTCACTGTGGGGTACAGGGGAGATCTCCTATTCGTTCTTCCAATGTGTGAGGCACCTAGGGGGTTACAGCTTTCCTTCAGGGCTGGATAAACAGCGAGATGATCGCTCCCAATGTGCCAACTGAATAAGGTAGAGAAACACAGAAGAGGCTCTCTGGTGTAGTATGTTTAACACTCAGTATATTTATTAGGCATAAAGCAAAAGATAGGGTACTCACATTTAAATAGAGCAATGTGTGCAGTTTTTCCAAACGAGCAGCGAGCTTGCGCCGTGAAAACTGTCCTGTGTCTGACGCGTATCATCACTGACACGTGGCTTCATCAGAGATCTATTACATCAGTCACGTGACAGTGACGAAACACGTTAGGCACCGGAAGTGAAGTTTTCACGGCGTGAGCTCGCTGCTCATTTTGTATACACTGCACACATTTCTCTAGTTAAAGAGAAAGTGTCCCAAGTTAATGTCTGTGTCTGATTGACCTCTGATTTTTGGTGCCTGCCTAGTTCCAGGTCCAACATCACTTGGCAGTCAGTGGCACGACTGTTATGATGGTTTTAGCAGTATTTAAGGGAGCATTCTTCCTACTGATCACCAATGTAAGGAGCATTTTTCTCATTGACCCCTAATTTATCGGGTTTAGCAGAGATTCCTTGAGAAAGGCTGCCTTAACCCAATGTCACATCTGTCTTGCCAGACCCAGGATGAAGCCCGACAACACCACAGAGAGTTTGAAGAGACAAAGAAGCAGATAGAGGAGGACGCAGACGGAGAGATCCAAGATGTAAAAATAAAATATGAGCGCCGTCTACGGGAGGAGAGAGAAACCGCACTGCGACTGAAGGGGGAAAATGGGATTATGAGGAAGAAGGTGACTAAACCCCCCCTAAAAAATGTATCGTTTTGTTTTCCTTTTATTGCTTCCTTCATTCATCCCTTCATTTCTTCTTTTCTTCATTTATTTTTCTTCTTTGTATTGTTCTCTAATCATTCTGTAGTCCAAGAAAAGAACTAGGACTGTTTGAGATAACACAGGAAGTGTGCAGAGGACACAGGACAGCTTTGAATTACTGACAGAATCAACAGTTTTTTTGGTTGCATCCGAGCCTACCTTACCAAAGCATGAGCAGATATCTCAGTCTGCTTTCCCCGTCCTCCATGATGTAACTGATGGCCATGCACAGCTTGAATTAGAACTATATGCAAAAAAATTTTTTTTTCATTTTGGATAGAGCAAGGGAGGGTTATGACGGTGGTTTTTGCCATCTGTGTCCCATTGTGGAGATTTCCCTTCACTTCCTGTCCAATAGCCAAAACAGGAAGTGGGAGGAAATCCCTACAAATTAAGGGAATTTCTTGGGGGCCCCGAGGTCACCAGAACTAGTGTACCCATTTAAGGATTTCCCCTCCATTACTTTTCTGGGGACAACTCAAGCTTTGCTGCTGATTTTAGGGCATGTTGCTGCGTGTTCTAGCAGTTTGCTGTATGCCCTTTCCAGGTGCTGTTCTTTCCTTAGCAAATATTCCAAATCGGGTTTAAGCTCTGAGAACCCTGCAAGACCAAGCATAGCCTCTCTGTATTCTCGCAGGTCCTCAAGGGTAGATTCCCCTTCATCTCCAAACAATCTGTAAAGCTCTCCCACAGCAATCCAGGGCCGCCAAAGTCCTATCCCTCCGGAGAGCATTATGTTGTCTCCCCTAAATATTCCTGGTCTGCGTGCTCTGGGCCCCCTGCCCAAAGTGACTCCCATCACAATGGGGAAATCTAATTCATTCAATAGGGCTGACCGATTTAAATCTTAACATATATAGCTAGCCTAAACGGAGTGTCAAGTTGTTGTTTGGTAGCAAGTCTCTATAAGCCAGTGGGTTCCAAACTTTGCCCCAATGGGTCATATGCAGCCCCTTGCTATCTTTTATCCAGAGCTTGAGACACTATTCCTCCCACAGATACGAAGCACTATGCCTCTCACTGACACCAACAGTGGAACATAATTCTTGCCACTGACAACGGCGGGGCACTATTCCTCCCACTGATATCAATGATGGGGCACTATTCCCCTCACTGACACCAACGATGGGGCACTATTGTTTCCCTCTGACACAAATGAAGGGCCAGTGGCGGTACCACCAGCACTTGCGACCGGGCCCTGGTGTTCTGCCACTGTCGGGGGGGGGGGACCCGACGGGGCTGCTGGCTGCAGGGCTCTGAGCTAAGAGTGTCTCTCTCATACAGCCCAGAGCCTGCACTGATATTTCCCTCTCCCTCCTCCTTCGCATGGATGGGAAAGGAGAGAGAGGATCTTCTCC
Source organism: Lithobates sylvaticus (assembly GCA_028564925.1). Classification (NCBI taxonomy): domain Eukaryota; kingdom Metazoa; phylum Chordata; class Amphibia; order Anura; family Ranidae; genus Lithobates; species Lithobates sylvaticus. Next base: position 267,579,317 of record CM053032.1, read on the forward strand.
TTCTCCTCTCACCCCTCTCCTCCTGTGTGCACTGTGGGAGTTTGATCAATCAGCTCCTGGGCTTCACGCGGTGCATGCACAAAAGGAGAGCGGTGGGAGGAGAAGGAGCGGATGGGCTCTCTTCTCTCCCATCCATGCAAGGGAGTCTCCTCTCCCATCTGTGTGAGGGAGGGGAGAGAGGGAACTGTCGTGCAGGCTCTGAGCTTTATGAGCGAGATGCTTTCAGCACAAAGTCCTGCTGAGGAGGCACTGATGGGTAGCACTGATGAGCACTGATAGGTAGTGCTGATGGGCCCTGATAGGTGGCATTTATCACTCATAAATGCCACCTATCAGATGGTACAAATAGATGGCACAAATAGGTGGCACTAATAGGCGCTATTAATGAACACTGATAGGTGGCACTGATAGGCAGCACTTGGTTGCACTGATAGGCGGCATTGATGAGAACTGATAGGCGGCACTGATGGGCAATGATAGCGGGCACTATGAGGCTGCACTGATGGGGATGCACTGATAATCAGTGTAAACAATGTACTGACAGTCTTGCCAGTTAACGGCACTCCTTTCCTCATACAGACACAGCGTGGGAGGAAAAGACTGCCGATAACCAGCAAGTCTGTTTACATGTGATCAGCTGATCACATGGTAAAGGGCCGCTGTTATTGGTCCTTTACCATGATCTGCGATCAGCTGTGTCCATGAACGCCCTCGCAGAACTGGAATCTTGGGGCTCGGATGAGGGGGGGGGGGGTAAGGGGCCCATGGATGCTTGCACCGGGGGGCCCTGAAGGTTCTAGTTACGCCTCTAGATGGGGCACTATTCCTACCACTGACACCAGTGATGGAGCACAATTCCTTCCACTGACTCCAATGATAGGGCACTATTCCATCCACAATTAATATCGCAATACAGTATCATAAATATAAGGAGAGCCCCCTTTTATTACCTGTTGTCTATTCTGGATTCTCATTATACTTCATTTGGATAATCAGTCTTATGTGTGGCCTGTCCCCTGTATAGTTCAGCAGCCTGCAGAAGGACATCGAGGAACGTGCCGCAGACATTGAGAAGATGAGGCTGGAACAACAGAAGCTGCAGGGGGTGATCAAATCTCTAGAGAAGGACATCCAGGGTCTGAAGAGAGAAATCCAGGAGAGGGATGAGACCATCCAGGACAAGGTGAGACCCCCCCCCTCCCCCGACACACACAGCTACCTGACTGTACAGATTTCACCTATGACAACTTCCCATACCTAATAAAATTGGATCTTTTAGTAACTTTTCAGCGCTATACTAAAGCAGATAGTTCACCAGGGCCAAGCTGGTCCAACAATCTATATACTGCACTAACAGAGGTGCTTGCTGGGCATGTTCTATTAACTCTATGTAGCCTCAGCTACAGTGGCGGCTGGTGCTAAACTTTTTGGGGGAGGCGGAAAATTAACCCCCCCCCCAGGGTCCACACTCACCCCTCCACCGCCACGGCTTCCCCAGCTTCTCCTCCCAGCCAACCCGGCCTTCTTTAGATCCTCCTTTCCTGATTGGCCAGGAGGAGAAGCCAGAAACCCATAGCGAATATTGATTTGCTAGTGTCACAAGTGGGTGGGTTCTGCGCCCGAGCCCAACCTTTTTCAAGAGCCTCAGGCTCTAATCTTGTGCTTGGAAAAAAAAACATCAAAGAAAGCTGTGAGTCTGGCACCCCACATGAAAATTGGGGGGGGGGGGTGGAAAGGCACCCCTGGGATCAATGGCAATGCTGGGGGGGGGGGGGGGATCAGTGGCAATACTGGGGGGGTGATGGGATCAGTGGCAGTACACTGTGGCAAATTCTGAATCATGTAGAGCAAAGCTGGAAATCTTTGCCAAGTTTATAGTGAGGAATTCTACCAATGTAATGGGGAATTTACAATGACCACCAATGTGAGGGGAAATTTGCACTGAACACCATGTAATGGGGGATTTTACACCACCCACCAATAGAAAAGAGAGATTTCTACACTTACTGTAATTAGAGCATTTACACCAACCACCAGTATAAGGGGGAATATACAGTGACCTCCATGTATAGGGGAATTTGCACTGACAACCATTGTCGAGAAGATTTGTACTGACCATCAATTTAAGGTGACACTTCTACACTGACTACCAATGTTAGGGGGTATTTACACTGACCACCAATGTAAAGGGGGATTTACACTGACCACCAATGTAAGGGCAATTCTGCACTTACCACCAATGTAAAGGGAAATGTACACTGATCACCAATGTTATAAAGAATTTACACTGACAACCAATGTAATGGGAGATTTACACTCACTACCAATTTAAAAGGGGGCTTTTACATGGACCACCAATGTAAGGGAGGATTCAAAACTGACCACAAATGCAAGTTTGGATTTTTTTTAACGATTACCAATATAAAGAGGAGTTCCTACACTGGCCACCTATGTAATGTGGATTTACACTGACCACTAATGTAATAGTAGCATTCACAGTAACCACCAATGTAATGAGAAGATTTACACTGACCACCAATGTAAGGGGGACCTTCACACTGGTCACGAGTGTGAATGAAAGGATTGTACACCAAGTCCCAATGTAATGAGAAGATTTACACTGACCACCAATGTAACTGAGATATTTAGCCTGCTTTCACATTTGTAAACTGCTGGCAACAAAAGTGAGTACACCCCCAAGTGAAAATGTCCAAATTGGGCCCAATTAGCCATTTTTCCTCCCCTGGTGTCATGTGACTCGTTAGTGTTACAAGGTCTCAGGGGTGAATGGGGAGGCAGGTGTGTTAAATCTGGTGTTATCGCTCTCACTCTCTCATACTGGTCACTGGAAGTTCAACGTGGCACCTCATGGCAAAGAACTCTCTGAGGATCTGAAAAAAAGAATTGTTGCTCTACATAAAGATGGCCGAGGCTATAAAAAGATTGCCAAGACCCTGAAACTGAGCTGCAGCACAGTGGCCAAGACCATACAGCGGTATAACAGGACAGGTTCCACTCAGAACAGGCCTCTCCATGGTCGACCAAAGAAGTTGAGTGCACGCGCTCAGCGTCATATCCAGAGGTTGTCTTTGGGAAATAGAGGTATGAGTGCTGCCAGCATTGCTGCAGAGGTTGTAGGGGTGGGGGTTCAGCCTGTCAGTGCTCAGACCATACGCTGCACACTGCATCAAATTGGTCTACATGGCTGTCATCCCAGAAGGAAGAATCTTCTAAAGATGATGCACAAGAAAGCCCGCCAATAGTTTGCTGAAGACAAGCAGACTAAGGACATGGATTACTGGAACCATGTCCTGTGGTCTGATGAGACCAAGATAAACGTATTTGGTGTCAGATGGTGACAAGCGTGTGTGGCGGCAACCAGGTGAGGAGGACAAAGACAAGTGTGTCTTGTCTACAGTCAAGCATGGTGGTGGGAGTGTCATGGTCTGGGGCTGCATGAGTGCTGCCGGCACTGGGGAGCTACAGATCATTGAGGGAACCATGAATGCCAACATGTACTGTGACATACTGAAGCAGAACATGATCCCCTCCCTTCAGAGACTGGGCCGCAGGGCAGTATTCCAACATGATAACCACCCCAAACACACCTCCAAGACGATCACTGCCTTGCTAAAGAAGCTGAGGGTAAAGGTGATGGACTGGCCAAGCATGTCTCCAGACCTAAAACCTATTGAGCATCTGTGGGACATCCTCAAAAGGAAGGTGGAGGAGCGCAAGGTCTCTAACATCCACCAGCTCCGTGATGTCGTCATGGAGGAGGGGAAGAGGACTCCAGTGCCAACCTGTGAAGCTCTGGTGAACTCCATGCCCAAGAGGGTTAAGGCAGTGCTGGAAAATAATGGTGGCCCACAAAATATTGACACTTTGGGCCCAATTTGGACATTTTCACTTAGGGGTGTACTGACTTTTGTTGCCAGCGGTTTAGACATTAATGGCTGTGTGTTGTGTTATTTTGACAGCAAATTTACACTGTTATACAAGCTGTACACTCACTACTTTACATTGTAGACAAGTGTAATTTCTTCAGTGTTGTCACATGAAAAGGTAGAAGAAAAGATTTACAAAAATATGAGGGGTGTACTTACTTTTGTGAGATACTGTATATACACTTCAAATACTAATAGACATGTGCAAAATGAAAACATTCGTTTAACATAAATTTGTTAAGTTAAATTCATTCAATTTGTTTTTGAAAATGGGTTTGTTTATTCGCATTCGAATCTATTCAAATTTCTGAATTCAGTCAATTTACACTCAATTTGACCGAATTCGGAAAATTCGAACAGATTCCAATCCCATTCAAATCGAATTCTATTCAAATTCTATTCGAAATTGAATTCATTCTATTTGAAATTTCGAATTTTGGAAGGTGGTTATATTATTTCTATTCTTTTTTTATTCTATTCTTTTATTTTCTATTCTTTCTTTTCTATTATGTTATATTCTATTCTTTTATTTTCTATTCTATTCTTTTCTATTATATTCTTTTCTATTATATTATATATTATATTCTATTCAAATTCAAATCTATTCTTTTTGAAATTCGAATTTTGGAAAATATATATTGGTATATTCTTTCTATTCTATTCTTTTCTATTGTTTATGCTATTCTATTATTTTATTTTTATTCTATTATTTTATTTTCTATTTAAGTCAGTTCTATTTTTTTGGTTGTAACATGACAAAATGTGGAACATTTTAATAAATACATTTTTAATAAATGCACCGCTAATTGTATAATAAATCTATAGAGCTGAAAGGCTCATAGGAAGGTAGACAAATATGAAGGTACATCCTGACTACCCTCAGACAGTCATCCCTGATTGCCCTCAAACAGTCCTCCCTGACTACCCTTAGACAGTCATCCCAGACTGCCCTCAGACAGTCATCCCTGACTACCCTCAGACAGTCATCCCTGACTACCCTCAGACAGTCATCCCTGACTACCCTCAGACAGTCATCCCTGATTGCCCTCAGACAGTCACCCCTGATTGCCCTCAGACAGTCATCCCTGACTACCCTCAGACAGTCATCCCTGATTACCCTCAGACAGTCATCCCTGACTACCCTCAGACAGTCATCCCTGATTACCCTCAGACAGTCATCCCTGATTACCCTCAGAGGAAAAAATTAAGGCGAGCTCCCCTGGTGAGATAAATAGATTGCGTGGTGATCTCATCCCTTGTAATAGACAAAAAAGGAACCCCTATGGTTGGGACTTTGAGTAGAACACCACCCTCACCAAGAATTTTCTGAACAATTGTCTGCAATTTATTTGTTTATTAAATAAAATGGTACCGGAGTGATACATATGTCCGATAGCAGGGTACACAGTACATAATAAGCATGACAGTATAAAAGACAAATGACAAGAAAAATTTGTACAAAAAGTAATATAATGGTGAAGACAACACTTAACATAAAAAATATACAAAAGATTACCCTCAGACAGTCACCCCTGATTGCCCTCAGACAGTCATCCCGGATTGCCCTCAGACAGTCATCCCTGATTGCCCTCGTAGAGTCATCCCTGATTGCCCTCAGACAGTCATCCCTGATTGCCCTCGTAGAGTCATCCCTGATTGCCCTCAGACAGTCATCCCTGACTCTGCACCCGCATCTGAGCCAAAAGGCATCTACTACAAAGGCTTTCCTATGGGACCCCCATGCTGGGACCACCTCTGATCACTGCTAATTGTGTTCTAATAACTTTACCTGACTAGCATGGCTGACATCCCCTCTGCCCTTGTCTGTAATCCAGGAGAAGAGAATCTACGACCTGAAGAAGAAGAATCAGGAACTGGAGAAGTTCAAATTTGTTCTCGATTACAAGATCAAGGAGCTGAAGAAACAAATTGAACCCAGAGAGAATGAAATAAAAGAGAAGAAGGAGCAGATTCAGGAGGTGATACATCTTTCCGGCCCTCTTTCTTTTCAAAGCACTGCGCAGCATAAATAGCTACCATATTAAATACTTGTTTTTGCTTTTTTTCCATTTTTTTGCATCTCAGTGCTGCAGATCACCTGCATCATTTTAGTTTCATTCGATTTTTTCGGAAATCCAAAAAATTAGAATTTCCAAATTTTTTAAATTTCCCAAATTTTCGAATTTCCTAATTCTTCGAATTCTGAATTTCCGAACTCCAAATTTCCGTATTTTTGAATTCTGAATTTCCAAATTTTCCGAATTTTCCGAATTTCGAATTTTCGACTTTTAAAATTTCCCAACTTCAAATTTTCGAATTCCGGATTTTTGGAATTCAAAAATTCAGAAATTCGAAAATCAGAAAATTTGAAAATCTGAAAAAAAGAAAGAAAACCAGTAAAATTCAAAATAATAACCAACTATTAAATTATAGGTATTGGAATTTCCTTTCGAATTTGACTGTTTGTGAACGTAACGAATACGAATTTATCTGAAGTTACGCATTATCCGAACTAACGAATGCTGCATCTAAACAAATGGAACAAATTAATAGTAAATAATAATAATAGAATGGTTTTATTATTATTCATTTTAGTTTCATTTGATTTTTTCGGAAATCCGAAAAATTAGAATTTCCGAATTTTTCGAATTTCCTAATTTTTCGAATTCTGAATTTCAGAATTTTCGAATTCCGCATTTCCGACTTTTAAAATTTCCGAACTTCAAATTTTCGAATTCCGAATTTTCGGATTTTCGGAATTCGAAAATTCAGAAATTCGAAAATCAGAAAATTTGAAAATCAGAAAATTCGAAAATAAGAAAATTCGAAAATAAGAAAATTCGAAAATAAGAAAATTCGAAAATAAGAAAAAAAGAAAGAAAACCAGTAAAATTTGAAATAATAACTAACTATTAAATTATAGGTATTGGAATTTCCTTTAACATTTGACTGTGAATACAAATTTATCCGAAGTTACGAATTATCCGAAATAATGAATGCTGCATCTAAACAAATGGAACAAATTAATAGTAAATAATAATAATAGAATGGTTTTATTATTATTAATTTTAGTTTCATTCAAATTTTTTGAATTTTCCCAAATTTCGAATTTCCTAATTTTTTGAATTCTGAATTTCCGAATTTTGAAATTCGGAATTTCCGTATTTTAGAATTCGGAATTTCCAAATTTTCAGAATTTCGAATTTACGACTTTTAAAATTTCCGAACTTCAAATTAATAGTAAATAATAATAATAGAATGGTTTTATTATTGTTATTTATTATTATTAGATCGTTACATTCCATTTGTTATTTCAGATAATTTGTAACTTCGCATAAATTCGTACTTGTTACATTCACTAACAGACAAATTTGAAAGTAAATTCCAATACCTATAATATAATATTTACTATTAGTTAGTTATTATTTCAGATTTTCGGGTTTTTGAATTTTCAGATTTTGGATTTTCAAATTTCCAAATTTTCAAATTTCCAAATTATCAAATGATCAAATTATCAAATTTCCTAATTTTCGAATTTTTGATTTTTCTAATTTCCGAATTTCAATTTTCCGAATTTCAGTTTTCCAAATTTCAATTTTCCGAATTTCCGAATTTTTCGGAATTTCATATATTAACGAATTTGTCAAAATTAGTTAAAAAACTAATTAGGAACTAAACGAATTGCACATGTCTATTTGCAACCCTTTTGTTCTGTGTACATGCACTCCAGCCATGGCTGCATTACTTTTCTTAGGGCAGGTTTCCTGAAGGTGACCATTTCTGCATTACGGGGGAGATTTACTAAGACTGGTGCACAAAGAATCTCGTGCAGCTCTGCACGGCTGCTGTTAGAAACCACGGGGGGCCCCATACATCCAACCTGACAGAGCCCGACCCCCCAAAACAACTGATTATTATGCTTCAGTTATGAATGAACACAGTAAATGATCAGTACTGGCTACTCATTGTGTTCATTCAGGAAATGGTGGAACTGTGACATATTTACTGGACCCTTCCCCAACTCTTTTCTGAAGAAATTGAGAACCTGTCCCCTTTTTACATCCCCCTCCCCCTGTCTCTGTTGCAGCACAATGTTGTCTGCATTGTGAGATTGTGAGATAGATTCCTGTAGGAAACCATTGTGTGCATGGGCGTCCGCACCATAGGGCAATAGGGGTCAATTGCCCTCCGCTGGAATCGTAAGTGTTGAAGTCAGAGTGAAGACACTTGCCCGCTGTGTTGCAATGGCTGCCGCGGCAGCCGTGGACTTTTTTTTTTTAAGTCTGCTGCTGGCCTGGGGGCTGGGGCTGCTCTCAGTCTTTTATGACTACACATCCATCCTTCCCTCCTCACCCCCGGCCCGAGCATCGGATTGGCTCTGCTGCTCGGGCCTCTGCCTAACATCACCGTGACCCGGCTGTTCCGTGATTGGCTGCTGCCTCAGCCTGCCTCTGCCTGTGTAAATGTATGTTGTGCCTATGCCGATCCGGCTGGAGCCGGCTCCTCCCACAGGTCACAGGTGCGTGGCGTGCAGTGGCCGAGACGACAGAGAATACACTGCCTGGCTGCCAGTGCCTGTCCTGGGCCTATCGCTGAAGAACCACAGGTAACAGCAGTGCCTGTGCCACGACACCACTGTGTACATCTTTTTGTATTGCAAATTGCAATACATGACCTGAAAATGATGCCCCCCCCCCTGAAAAAAGTTCAGCGGAGGCCCGTGATTGTGTGCTTGTAGCTGCTGGTGGAAAGGAGAGGAGGGAAGCGGGCAGCACTGTGTGAGTGGGTACACACAGGGGGGGGAAACGTATTTTGCAAAGAGGGGGGGGGGGTGATGGTTGTGGCGGAGGGGGGAGGGGGGAATTACTGGAACCAATCCCCTGTATGGCTCTCTCAGCAGATAAAACCCAGCAGGAGGGAGAGGAGAGGAGAAGCCTGCTTTCAGCTGCTGCAGAGGGTCATAAACTAACACTTTAATGTTTAGATGGATTTGGAGGACCATCATAATTGAAAATGTTTTTCTTGTGTAAATTTTTTTTTTACGGTGGAATAGGAGAAGCTTGCTAACCCTTTCAGATCAAACTTGGGGGGCCATTTCACACTGATCAGTTGTTGAGTCAAAAAAAAGCGGAAAGAAAAGTGCATGAAAAATGCATCTCTTTAAATCCTATGGAACTCTTCACACCGGTTAGTTGCGTTTCAGTTGCAGTTTTAAAAGTCCTGCTGGCTGCATTTTTGGTGCGCTTCTCAAAACTGCACCAGAAATACAGCCGCTACGTACCTTGAAGCAGAGCCTGACCTGTAGAGGGAGGCCTCTCATACTGCTCCAGCTCTGAGACCACTGATGTGGCGACGGCGGGCGCAAGAGCGCGGCGAGGTATGCGTGCCTGTAAAATGTCCGCCAGCTGCGGCAGTGGGTAGCAGGTGCATCGCCAGAGACAGGTCAGATCGCTGGAATAGCAGATGGCAGCAGAGACGGCAGACCCTGGATTGGGCAGACAGCAGGCAGCAGGTGCTTGACAGGCAGCTGGCGGGTAGCAGGTGCAGAACCGGCAGGGACCAAGTAGCATGCACAGCAGGATGGGTGGATAACTGGATGCAAGGTCAGCAACAGACGGTAAGATACAGGCATAAATTGCAGGCAGAGAATGCTCAGGCTCAGTGGCGGCTGGTGTTTGTTGGGGGGGGGGCAGCAAACAACCTCCCCGGGCGGCCAGCAGAGCAGCACCAGCACAACCCTCCCCCCCGGCCAGTGGCATGGCACTAACACCCCCAGCGAAGCCCCCCTCCCCACCCGCTGTCTGCTGGTCGGTCCTCACCCCATTACGGTGCTGCGTGGAGGGTGGCGGGCTCCGGTGTCCTCCAGCGTGAGTCGAGCAGGTGTCTCGATGCCACTGGGACATGTGACGAGGTCTGGGGGTGTTGTGAGAGCTGGATACGGGCGGTGAGAGCCACGGTCGGGTCTTTCTGGAGTGCGCCAGTCAGCTGAGGAGCGGAGCTGATTCAGAGTGCGGCCATCTTCCAGCGCGGTCGCACCGCTCCGGTGCCCTTAAGCGATGCAGGCTTGGGGAAAGCGGCTCCGGTGCCCTCTCCTGGAGCAGCTTCCGCTGTGCGTCTCCTCTCTTGCTCCTCCTGGCGCTAGGCATCCAATAGGATCGTCTGACGTTTTGGCCAATCGTGAGAAAAACACACCCTTCCCCCCATTGGATAGTCCGGCGCCCTGATATGTAGATCGGGGGCCGGACGCATGGATGGGGGGGGAGGCGCCCGTGTGCCCTCTATGGATGGACCGCAACTGGTCAGGATACAAGCAGAAGTCGGCAACGTAAAATCAGGCAGATGAGCAGAAGGCAGAGCAAATCCAGAGACAGGCCAAGGTCAGGGCAGGTAGCGTTCAAGTGAGGTCAGGGCAACCCGGGTCAATTACAGAAGTTAACACAGATACAGGAACACGGGTAGCTGTAGATCAGAGAGCACTGGCTAACAGAACTTCTGTAGTTTAACCACCTCGCGACTGCCGGCCCTCTATTGACGGCCAGGCGGCACAGCTCTCAGCGCGGGAGGACGTCATATGACGTCCTCCCCTTCACAGCCCTCTAGGGAGCGCACGCGCCCGCCGTGTCACTGGGTACCCGATGCGCGTGCCCAGCAGCCGCGATGTCGGCTGGGCACCCGCGATGTCCGCTGGGCACCCGCGATTGCCCGGTAACACAGCGGGACAGTGGATCTGTGTGTGTAAACACACAGATCAACGGTTCTGTCAGAGGAGAGGAGACTGTTGGTGTGTTCTCTGTACAGAGAAACACAGATCGGTCTCCTCCCCTTGTGAGTCCCCTCCCCCCACAGTAAGAATCACTCCCAGGGAACATGTTAACCCCTCCCCGCCCCCTAGTGGTTAAGTCCTTCATTGCCACTGTCATTTATACAGCAATCAATGCATTTAAATAGCATTGATTGCTGTATAAAGACAATGGTCCCAAAAATGTGTCAAAAATGTCCGATGTGTCCGCCAAATGTCGCAGTCACAATAAAAATCGCTGATCGCCGCCATTACTAGTAAAAAAAAAAAATATTAATAAAAATGCTATAAAACTATCCCCTATTTTGTAAACGCTGTAACTTTTGCGCAAACCAATCAATAATCGCTAATTGCGTTTTTTTTACCAAAAATATGTAGAAGAATACGTATCGGCCTAAACTGAGGAAAAAAAATTTTTTTTTTAGATATTTTTTGGGGATATTTAGTATAGCAAAAAGTAAAAAATATTGTTTTTTTTTTTAAATTTGTCCCTCTTCTTTTGTTTATAGCGCAAAAAATAAAAACTGCAGGGGCGATCAAATACCACCAAAAGAAAGCTCTATTTGTGGGGACAAAATGATAACAATTTTATCTGGGTACAGTGTTGTATGACCGCGCAATTGTCATTCAAAGTGCAACAGCGTTGAAAGCTGAAAAATGGCTTATGCCCCGTACACACGGTCGGATTTTCCGACGGAAAATGTCCTATCGGACAATGTCGGAAATTCCAACCGTGTGTGGGCTCCATCTGACTTTTTCCATCAGATTTTTCGACGGACAAAGTTTTATCTTCTGCTCTCAAATTTTCCGACAACAAAGTCCTATCGGACTTTTTCCGATCATGTGTAGCGAATTCCGACGGACAAAGTGCCACGCATGCTCAGATCACATTACAAGACCAAAGCTATTGGCTACTAGCCTCTACGTAGTGCCGTCGTAGGCAACAAACGTCACCATGTTCCGAATGATCGGATTTTCCGACAACTTTGTCCGACCGTGTGTATGCAACACCAGTGTCGGACTAAGTCCGTCGGAAAAAATCCGATGGATTTTGTGGTTGGATTTTCCGACCGTGTGTACGGGGCATTAGTCAGAAAGGGGGTGAGAATGCCCTGTACTGAGGTGGTTAAAGAGTCCCATTGGCGCCAACATTAGCGGCGGGCGTGTGCGTTTTGCGCATGTGCATATGCATTCGCAAATGGATACCCGCAGGCAAACTGGCAACCACACATCTGAGCCTGCGCACCCACCATCTTGAGTCTTCATCTGTAATATGGCCTTCCCGGCAGAAGCTCCCTATTGAAATGAATAGAAAGCATGTCAAAAATGCATTTCGGTGTGTTTTTCTGAGTCACGTGTCTATGTTTCACAGGTGCATGCTGGGAGTCAGGCAACTAGAAAAATCACTGGAAACGCGTCAGTAGGCAAAAAAAATGTTTTTTTGTATTGCTTGGCCTAGGCAGGAGGTAAACCGACAACAGGAGCAGCAGCAGACGGCTGAAGTAGCTGACAGCAACGGCAGAAGATCAGCAGATGACGGCAGCAGCGAAGACCTGTGCAGGGACACTGGAGCAGGGATGGTCAGGCAAGCCGGGTCACAACAGGTAAGGCAGACAGGTAAGGACGGCAGGCAGGAGGATGGTCAGGAGGCAAGCCGGGGGTTCAGCAACAGTAACACAGTCCAGAGCAGGGTCAAACAAGCCGGGGTCAAGGAACGGAGAAAGTAGCGGAGTCAAACAAGCCGGGTCACAGGTAGGGAGCTCAGACAGGTTCAGGTTGGGGTCACAGGTGGGAGCTGAGACGGACAGCGCCGCATGCAGCAGCTGTCCCCTTTAAATAAGGCCACTGGCGCCAAAGCGGCGCCGATCGCGCACGTGCACGCGCACGGGGGCGCGCGCGCCCGCTATTTGCGCACGGGAGCGCGCGCACGAGTATTGCTTGGCCTGTTTAGCATAACAGAGAGACAGAAAAGGTTTCCTTCCTGAGAAGACAATGTTGGAGAAGGTCTGCTTTTGTCTTTACTCACACCTGATCTCCCATCCCCCCCCCCCCCCCCCCCCCATACATAGCTGGAAACGCGCAGCTTATCATTTCTGTCAGATTTTTTTTTGCACCATCTGCGGAGATTTCCCTTCACTTGTAGAAATATAGGCAAAACTTTTTTTTTTTTTTACATTTCCCATCCCCCCCCCCCATACATAGCTGGAAACGCGCAGCTTATCATTTTTTTTTCATTTTGGTTAGAGTAAGGGAGGGTTATAACCCCTGTCAGATTTTTTTTTGCACCATCTGCGGAGATTTCCCTTCACTTCCAGTCCCATAGCCAAACAGGAAATGAGCAGAAATCCCTGCAAATCAAGGAAATTCTTGGGGGACCAAGAACCTCCACGGTTTGGGAGATATTTACAAAAAAGGTGATCGCCGATGACCACGGCGCATGCACACGTTAGAAAGGGCACATCGTAATAGGGGGTCATGCCGTGACTGGCGGCTCCCGCGCGCATGCGCTAGAGTGACGTCACGTGACTCCGGCCAGTCACAGAGCCGGAGTTCAAGGCCCCGGAAGGAAGAGGGGTGAAGATGGACACTCCCTGCAAGTGGGGACAGCGGTGACATCGCAGGCTTCGGTTTCAGGTAAGTGACACATAATGGGCTACTATGCGATGCGATACATAGTAGCCCATTATGCTTTACTTTTCCAGGGAAATAAAGAGGAAGTAAAACCCACCAGGGTTTA